>JAZEWU010000009.1:6453758-6484014 GCA_036362915.1 Geotria australis
CTGAGGAAAGGGATGTCTGGTCCACTCTCCTTGGACTGCTGTCACCGCGACCCTCACCAGGACAAGCGGTTTAGAAAATGGATGGATGGATGGTTTGTACAGGCATAGTTAGGTGAATGGATATTATGCTGGAGAATTTTAAAAGAGTTTGTCTGTGTTTAGCGTAGGAATGGGAAGGTTTTCCACAATGCGTTGTGTGCATTAAAAGGTGAGATCTCAGCTCATTGGTTCATTCATTATTAATGTAGCAGAGGCTGCTTTTGAAACAAACCTCATTATTTCCATGAAGGGTAGGATGTGTGTGCTATTAAAATGACTGGCTAATTTACATTTCATTTGTAGTTCAATGAATACAAAATGCATGTGATCACTTTGCATATTTTCTTTCTGGATTTTTTTCCCCCTGCGTTGATTTAATCTGCAGCGTAGCATGGGAATTTCAAATGCTTGGAAGCAGCATACTGCGCTCGTCTGCATACGATGTGCAAAATTAATACGAATAATTAATTTGAGCACTTAAGAAAATTGAGTCTTGTAAACAATTCTTTGGTTTTTTTGTTTTAAATAAAATATACTTTTCATTAGAAAACTAATGCCGTGCAAAATGTAAAGTAGCTATTTGTGGCTTTTTTTTTAGTTCGTGCAATAGATGCATAATGAGACCAAACATTGCGGCATATTCTCACCGCGGAATATGAAGCAAATCTCATTTAGCTCACAGGGCCGTGCGTGATGCGGATGCATTTAATATCTGCTTTCAAGGTGAACCGTGAGGTGGTTTGATTTTTCTGGTTTAACGTGGAGCATGTTGAGATGGTATTATACATTTTGCCCTTTGCAAAGATGGCTAACAGGTGTTTTTGGCATCAAAAGAAGTGAGAAAGCCATTGCTGTCTTCAGCAGTTCCAAAGAGCCGATCCATAAAAGCCAATTTTGTGAAAAATCCACACACCCACCCTGTTTTCCAGAGCGACTGCCTGGGGCTATATGGCTGCCGTCAGATTGCTGTCAGATGTGCTAGAAAATAATTCCCGGCTCTTTCTGGGCCGTGCCCAGGATTAGTGTTTAACCATACATTGCTGTCTTGGTGCATCAAGCAAACCAGGAAAAATAAGGCACAGTTTGTGTTTTTCCTGTGTTCTATGAAATATGTTTATATTGGGGTTTTTTTACCCTACCTACCAATACGTTTTAAATTCTATCCTCAGCCATCACTGTTGAACCGATTACTTAATCTGACTGGATGGTGTATTTAATCTTCACACGAACATGGCGTTGTTATTATGATTCCAAAATAACACATGGTGAAACCCATACGTGTGTAATAAATGTTGTTGCTTATATATGTACTACTAATAAGACGCTATATACATTTACACAAATTACATTTATGCGGTTCATGAGCACACTAGCACAATCCGTTGAATTGGTTTTAAAGGGATTTTTATTTTTATAATGAATACTGCTCAAATATTTCCCCCCTCTCCTAATTAGTGCTGATTAGTGGGAGCACTGTCAATGTAAACAGCCTCTGTATTTGTCTTCTTGTCTTAACACTGTGTATATAAAAAAATGGCTACATAATGCCTGTTTTCATTTGGTCTAATTAAACATTTCATGTGACTGTGCACAGTATTCCAAATGATGCTTAAGTTAACAGAGATAGCAAACATATTCATGACACATCGAAAAGAACTACAGACTTGGATACAATAATTATTTGGTTTTAGTCACATCAAATCAATGCCCTCAATCTTTTGCTAGCCCCTTCGTTATATATGTACCAGACCGTTTTTTGTCCGGTTGGCTCATTATTATAATTTTGTTACTGCCTCCAATATTGTATTTTACAAAACGGTAGGTGAACAAAGTGTACTTTGTTTGTGGATTCTCCCACACTCAGCCTTGCTGCGCTGAAGGTAAATTCCATATTATAACGCCATTAAATGAGGGTCGGAGTTCAAACTCGGTGTGTTTATCTCCACTACGCCCATCGCGCAGATTGATTTCTTTTGCTGAATACTACTTATGATGTGCCCTGCAGTCTTTGTGCATCTGACAGCTGGCAAGCAATATTTTTCAGACGGCTGAGGTTATCTTTTGAAGCTCTTTGCACCCACACATGCTTCACCCACATATTCCCTCTGTCGTTTTATCTAAAAATGCTCTTCAGGTATTTGGCCTTTGATCCTATTCAGTTCCGCTTTTTGAATATTCCCTATCTCTATAAGTAGAGTATTCCTTTGCAAAAAAACACAACTTAACCTCAAATGTATTTTTGTTATGTTGTAGTGAATCATGAGACAACAGTGCTGCTAAAATAAGCCAATCGATGTGTATCCTCTATCAGAGGTATGGCATTGCAGACTGAGGATTCAACACATTTCATAAACGCAGAGAATGTGTGTAAGCACTCATTTCGGCTGGAATTTAAAAAAATATATATGATTAAATATGTTCATGTTACAGTCCAAACATATTATGCTATTGATTGCTTCATTAGTCTTTAAAATGAAAGCAAATCTTGCATTAAAATTACATGTGCTTACATTTTTACATTTTGCATTACATACTTAATTTATGGGTGGGTAAAAATGGAAATGATGGTGCAGTGGTTAGGGCAGTGCGCTATGAACTTGGCGAATTGAGTTTGATTCCTTGCCACAGTTAACATCAGCGATTAATATCCCAACCAGTCCTCAATCACCCCCTTCCCCAACCCACACTAACCAGGGTGGTGAAGTATGGTCAAACAACCCTCATTACCGACATGGCAGGGAGATGGCATTCAGGAATCACGTAGCAATCTACATCTTTGTTAATTTATGCAGAAAAAAAAAAGTACAGTACACACACCATTGTTTATTGTATGTAGAAATTGAAAAATGCATGCGTATTAACATATGGGTAGGTATATTAATATCTGCTCTGTGACTCAATATCTATAATCATATGCAGCTGCTATAGTAAACATACGATGAATAATGGGTTAATATAAAATACAGTCCCTGAGAGAAATTACACATTTTGATATTTAAGTCTCACCTTTTTTCTCCTCAATCACAGAAAAAAAATCCTGTTATTATTTATTATCTTTGTTATTCAATATTCTCTAAATGCAATTTATGAAACTATCACTAAGACACTGATAGATAGCAATTGAAGGTTTGCCTTTAAATGAGAGTGATACGGTTGATAAATTGTGAATCTGTCTGAAACACAACATTTCAGGGGGCAATCACACCTTCTAGGATGAGTAGTTGTGAGTTGCAAATGCATATGAAGCTTTTTAAAGTCCAAAGATATGCTGCCTAGGTTAATTGGCCTGACTAAATTGCCCCCAATGTCGTGTGATGGACCGGCGTCCCATCCCAGGTATAGCCCAAGATATCTCATAACTTGCTTACCCCTCCCTGCTGGACAACTGTTAAAAATAGTTACATAGATCAAAGGTTCCTTCCAGCTTGAATAAAAACTGATGGACTGACTTTTTTTCCCAAGGTCATTATAGAATTTCATTTGCATCAGTTTATACACTAAGCCACCGAGCCTGTTTTAGGTCCCAAATCCTGTAAGTTACCAGATGACAAATTCCATCCCGTTCGGGACATATGAAGGGTAATCGCCACTTAGACAGACATCAAGATGAGATGTAGCCGTGCATGCAATCCTGTGATCATCACAAGCACCATCAGCCTCCAAAGGTTTCAAAGATTTAATGAAGAAAGGTAGCTCCATAGCAATGGGACGATGGTGCTCAGATGTTAGTACCAGAGATAAGCACAACATTCCTTCACTGTCCAGTCTCAGCGGAAAGTGGGAGCATTTGCTGGCAATCTAAGGTATAATTTATTAAATGTACAAATTTGTTGCATTTTTTCAGATTTAATCTGCCACCAGATGCAATGTCCTCTGTACCCTGGTTCAATACCAGTTGAGAAATTAAAGCTCAACATGTCCCCATTTTCAAATTACAGAGCTTATGCAAGTCTAGTTATGTTGTGCTGTTGTTTCCTGCAGATTATAAGATGTGCCATTTTCTGCTGTAAAGTTGGAGGTGCGCCTAACAATCTGTTAGATGCGTGTGTCCGACTGACTAGAGCTGAATAATTTTATTGACAGTTGGCACAAGTTGGTGAAGGTGTCTTACAATCTGGAGAGTACGGTCTCTGGGGCTCACTAGACTGAAGAGTATACTACCTTTGAGGAGCATATGCGAGCGAGGCTGAGCAATTCATGTCCATAAACTATTTTAACGATATTTTAAGTTGAAATTCATCAACCCTTTTTCTTTCGAGGCATGTTTTACTTGCAGACAAAATACAACCCAGTCCCTTGGCCAATTGGCCTCCCAGGAGAGCATACGAATGATTAGGCAGTCTGCAGTATGGGAGACATGCATGTGTTTTTTCCCTCATAAGGGCAGATGAGTGAGTTATATGCCGCCACACACTGCCAAGAACCCCCATTAAGTGGCTTGTTGAGATTTTCCTCTTTATGGCTTAGTAGAGAAGAGCAAGACGTGTGCATTTTCAATGGGTTGCACAACATAAACACTTCATCAGCCATTAATGTATTCGGGCTACCAAAAATCATGTCTGCATTTTAATTTCCCGCTAAAATATTTGTGACAATGTAACTGTGCGTTTATTCGAGTGTTCCTTTATTACTGACTTATGTAAATGCATCATTGCCATTGGGCCTTCTTCAAAATTGATTCTTGTAATTCCAATTAGCTGACCTAATTATAATGGTCTTCCTTAAATAATGAATACATGGGTGTTAGATTTTAATTTTGTACATACTGAACACAACCATTGATTGTTATTAACAATCTATGCTAGATTTACCACAGGAATTAAAAAAATATATGTTCCACCAATGCCCATGTAACCGTTTCCACAGCACACGCTGCCATGAATTTTAAACAAAGTAATTACTGGAATAGGACAATTCCCGCGAGAGCTTTGTTGTATTATAAGACAAAATTAAAGAATAATTTGGTGATGCTGGCATTTCTTACAGATAGAAGATTATTAATGATTTTGAATGGGCATGTAATCAATTAAAGATGTGCTTGTGATTTACTCCACGGTTTAGCATGGATGTATCACTAATGATTACTTTTTGTTATATGTATAGAGCTTTTTCTGTTTCCAGGACCCATTTTGTTCAAAAACATCAGTTGGCTGTAGAGATCTCATTATAACCCTCTCGGTGTCATCGGTGATCTAAATACCACCGTTTTTTTACTTTTCACTTTGTGAAAAAAATCATTGCACATTAATATAGTACGTTCGTTGAAAAGCATAAATGCATTTACCGAACGTTGATTCATATCTCTCGCTTTGTTCAGCATTTTTTCCCTCCCCCCGCTTAATATTAACTCTCTAAAGAATTTTATAGAAAGCTTGTATCTATCCCAACTTGGCTGAACAGAGCTCTGTATTGATTTTGGCGACCTGCATCAGCCAAGGCTGGCCTGAGGAGACATCATTTGTCAAGCTCAAAAGGAGGTTTTTGTAAATCGTTAAAAATCAGGATGGAAAAAGAATGAGATTGCCGTTGTAATAAAAAATATATTTGTTGAACCTTCGTTCATTTTTATATATGAATATAATAGCGACGAGTAATTGTGTGAAAGGGCCGCTACTGTGGTGCAAGGTTAGTACGCTGCACTTTCAATCTAGCGGCCGACTGTTGAGTTTAATCTCCCAGCATGGCAGTTGATGTTTCGTCACTTGACAACATTTTTAACTTACCCCCCCACCCTCGCCTCTGTCGCGATTAGTCGATTGGCAGAGCTCATGTGGTGGGGGTTAAAAGCGTGGATACTGTCACCTATATCAATATGTCTGGACAGCATGGAATAGTAGGCCAAAATATCCTCTAGAGGCATTCTCCAGACATTCCTCTAGTGGAGGCCGTTCTGCCAGCAGTCCTGTGTGAATTTGCATGGCTGCACCTTTACCCACTTCTGTAAGACAACCATATTCAGCACTTGCCATCGCAATGTCGATGCAGGGGCTGTACCTCAGCCCAATTAGCACGTGGGCCATGAGCTGCATATGGCCTGGATCGTAGATCCCTCCCCTCCCGCTTGCTCACCCGTTCATTTTTATGATGCCTCTAATGTTACTTTTGCTAATCTGTATGCGTGAATGTTAATTGTTGCTATCCTCAATGTTAACCTTTGCTAGGGAATACATACATATGTTAATTTTGAGCAGCCCGTACAAGCTAATGTTCGTTTTTTTTTTACAAATGAGCACGCTTGAGTGCCAATTTTGTGGCCCCCTTTGAGTTTACATGCGCCCAGCACGGCCCCACTGGCTTTATAAAAGTCACGCACCATATCCTCCTGGCTGTAGGCTACAATGTGAAAAACACAACAACCCATTATTTAAACATTTGGCAAACATCCTTTGTTTTTCTTATTTTACTGCATATGGGAGAGTCCTGCAATAGACTTGTATTGACATAAATCAACAAAGCAAACACGACAAAACATTAAGCTCTTTTCATGTTTCCATTACCGCACGTTTCTATTTTTCTACAGATGAATCACTCACGGGTTCCATCAAAGGCGCTTCAATATATGGGCAGGGGTCCGTAAATTACAGCATCGGTTTATTTACATTACAATACGGAGTCACACATACTGCATTAAAGTCGTGTGATTAGGATTTCAGATTATAGAGATGGGCCCTTTGTCTGCGGCAAGCATGGATGTCTCTGATATTGATAAGGTTAGACATTTGTTTTTCAATACCGTATTGGTAAACTAGTGCTGTGTACTTTATTGACTAGCTCTTATATCAGTCTATCGTATTGCTATTCTTTCTGGAAGTAATTTGTTTTGTTGGACACAGAAAGTGGGAGGACTATCACAAATTATGTTTCGAATATATGGATTGAAATCATATCGGATCCTATTTAATTTTCAAAATGTACCACCTGAACCTGACTGTGTTGACCTTCATAAAAATACAGACTTTACAAAACTGCAATACATTATTGAGTTTTGTTTCGAATAAGCATTAGGCATTCTGCCATGTCCGCAGCTCCTCAGCATATATTTTTTGTCAGAACTTTTACAATCCATCTCACGGGATTTATTTATTTAGGTTAAATACGATGTGTCCACACAATCGTAATCCTATTGACTGTTTCCATGAGTATTGTCACTGTATACGACACATTCCTCCAAGGCTGTTTTTCATATCGTTCAAAAGTATGAAATTGGCATTGATCATTAAGACCTTCCGAGCATGACGGTATTTTCGAAATGATACAAAATGCATGTGTCAGAAATAAGTGTGTTGTAACACTTTGCAAAACACCTGGTCTGTATGGAAGAGTAGGCCAAACTACCCTCTATAGGGGCTCTCTACAGCTCCCTCTAGTGGGCCCCTTCTGCCAACGGTGGTGTGAGCAAGACATTGCAGGCCTTCACCTTTACCTTACATCCTTTTTTATCCAATGCAGTTAACATTTACGGTGCTTTAGCTTACCTATGGGGGCTTTTTTCACAGTGCAAATTATATTCTCTGCAATTTGTTTAAATAAACCACTGCCCCCTCTCATAGCTCAGAGTATTCACTTCCCGTAATCGTTTGCGCAAAGCTCCAGCGCAGAAGAAAACTTGGTTGCACATTCAGCCTTGCTATTGCATATCAATGAAGGAGAACCCCACTGTTCTAACACCTGGTCGTTTCACGATGTATTGTTAATGGCAGATGCTGCGCTGGGTTTCAAGAACAGGATATCGCCGTGTGCTCGTAACACGGCGTGTTCAGAGGTCAGGTTTGGTGGATCAATTGAGTATGACTGTATGGGAGAGCGAGGGCTACCCATCAATGCTTTGTGTTTTAACCCTGGCGGTTTGCCCAAATTGCAGTATTGCTGATCGTTTTATGACATTGTAAAGACCGGTGTATGTGACTCACCTTGGAGAGTGTGGTCAGATTCATACTAAATATATATATTTCAAACGGGTCATAGGATTTGACACAGCTAAACAAACAAATGATAGACTCAAGAGCATTAATATTCTGTCGTGGAGTAATACACTGCAGTATAATAAATGAATTTGAGAAGGCATTGCCTCTTATTTACATTATTCATCAGCGCATATCTTATTCTGGAAAATTAATACATGGCTATTGCTGACAACTTGACAGTAAAAATTGTATCACTTAAAATGAAATATTATTTTCTAAAAATGATTAAAATGCGAATATACAGTCCGAAAAAAAATAAAGCATAAATTCACAATATGATCATTGCAAGGACAGGGTTACACCTTTTCCCGTCCGAATGTATTTTTATTAAATTCCAACACGAGAGGATACAATAAATAATTTAGAGCATCCAAAACCAGCTTTTCTATAAAAAAGTAAATAAACTTTCCATTTGTATTATTTGTGTGGGTAATTTTGCTTTCTTCTGAGCAGTGTGGTCGTGTTTGTTTAATGACAAATAGGTTGCTGTTTACTTTGCTCTTGGTGTAATCCCTCTATTATGTCAAACACTGCAGGCACGAGACTGCTGTGGATTAAATCATAGCACAGAACCATGTGCACGTGTACGATGGGGCTTTTATACTGTATACCGAGGGAAATCACAGTGATCCCTTAAAGTAATTTAAAAGCTTGAGGGCAGATGTTACTAAATTGTGTTTCGTGGTCTTGCATGAATCTGTGCCTTTTTAAGGCTTATGTTGCGATTTTATTAAATGAAAAATTGTATGCCAAAACATTTGGTGCATTCAAATTTTGTAATGAGCATGGTCTCGCACAAAATTTGCATCAATACACAATATGTGCAAAAAAATATTGCGTCAAAAATGTTCATTGATTGCTTAACGAGGATGATATTTATTTTTTTTAGGCAATAATGTGGTGCTGCTGTGAGTGGCAGTTGTGCAGAAGCACAATTAACAACGAATGTAGCACATTCGGACTGGCGTCCCATCCTGAGTATAGCCCTGCCTTGCGCCCTGTGTCTGCCGGGATAGGCTCCGGCTCACCACGACCATGTACAGGATTAAGTGGTTTCGGACAATGATGATGATAGTGATGTAGCACATTCGTCAATGATGCTGCCTTAAAATAAAAAAATATATAATAATAATAAGTAACGTTTTAGGCAATGGCCCGTTTTCATAGCATGGAGGAACTGCAGCAAAGAAGGGTCATTGCCCAAAATATTAAATGCAATGTACCAATGTCAGTATCACACTTCTTTCTTTGTTTACTGAAGAATATAAGATGGCTTGGCAGCTGATGAGGAGTCTTGTAATGCTGCTTCATTCCCTTTTTAAGGGTTTTAGATTGTTATCACACGCCCTATAACATTCTGTGCGGCTTGCCAAGTTTTTTTTGCGATGGTGGCTACGTGCGGATACTAGCCAAAAAGTGACAGTATTGTGTGGCTGCAGGCAGAGATCGCTCCGCGGAACAGACATTTGACATTTGCTCGAAATAATGCCCCCTGTATTCCGCCTGCCATCTATTGCAGAAATAGCACATATCCACAGTACAGTGATTTTCACAAAAAAATAAATTGAGTCGGGCATTGACATTTGAGAAAAGGTTTTACTCCATTTCATCAGCAGATGTTTGTTTTTAAGGAGATATGGTAGTGATCCTGCAAATAAACACCCAGTTGTGTTTTTTTGTTTAATTACGTACTTTAATTAACGGCTCAGGGAGTTATTAAATAAATGGCTATGGAGCAGACTTTAAGCTTAATATATTGCCAATTAATCTGTAACCTTTAAGAAAAAAACGCTGTGTATTATAGAAAATGATTTCAGAATCAAGACGCAGATTTGAACTTAAATACGTATAGAAAGCGTGCTTCGTACATGGTTCGTCTAGCGGTAAACGGGCTCGGAGGGTAATACGGTGACACCTAATTAATGCACATCGACTCTTCCGGAGGCAGTGTAATTAGGATTTACGTCACATCTGTTCAGTGCAAAATGCTGATTTCAATTACTTCTCCCAGAATCCTGAACCTCCCTAGAGGTTACTTAAAAGTCAACCATCATATTAGCATCTCAAAAACACACCACATAAATGTGCCCTTTTAATTGAACAGTCTTGAAAGGAAATTCAGGTTGAAACATTTAGGAATGATAGTTTTATTTTTTGCGTGCGGGGCATGTTTTTAAATCCCAAAATTAGCTTTGTATGCAGTATTGAATGATGTGTTCTGCAAATAATTCTTAGTATGCTAATTTATTAACAGAAAAACAGGTCACAAGTCTTCCTTTTATTTTATTTGCTTTCAACCTAGCCTTAGATATACTGTACTTTAATCTTTGAATTGCAGTATGCTACACTGTTCCCAGTTTTACAGATATGGTAGCTGTTTAGAATACTAATAGAGTTCTTTATGCTCTATATAAATTAATAGTTTAACACTTTACCCTTGTGCGACTGAAATCTTTTTTTTCATTCTCCTGTTACTAAACTATATTTTATAATCGTAGTCAACACCCTCCCTTGTTGGGACTTGGGAAGCGGCTTGTCAAGTTTGCACGGCTTTTTATCGCTTCATGGTCTTCGGAATGGGAAGCTTTGCATGGAAAGCTATTGCCAAAGTGCCAGCCAAGGACATATCGCCACCGCAATGAGAGATGAGATGAGGCAGAGATCAGCCCAGAAAAGGCTGAAAACAGACAGATTTTTTTCATCCCAGTCTCGCACGTGTCACCCTGGGCTGTCCAATCCTTGTCGTCACCACCGCCAAGCAGGTCATTGATTTTCTGACGGAGGCTTATTAATACTGTGGACTGGCCTTAACACATAAAGAGCTCTATCTAGCTGTGCTTACAATTTGAGAGTAATTTTCAAAGAAAATGTCTCCCCAAAGTGTGTTAATTTGGCAGTGATTGAAAGAATATATATTATGCATAAACAAAACGCAATAGTACGCTGTTCTCTGAGTGATAGATTGGACTTTGACTTGTCTTAGAATGAAAGGCAGAATAATTTATTTCGGGTTGATCTTTTTAAAAATTAATTTGCTTATACTGTAGCTTAATTAAACATTAATTTTGGTACAAATACTGGCGTCAGGCTTGGAGCATAATTAATTTCTTAAGGTAGTGTGTAGATTATAGTTTTCTGTATTGGTACTGGCAGATTGCATGCATAATTATTAAAATGCACGGTTGCCTATTTCAGAGGAGAACTTTGATATATAGTTCTATTACACCATAAGCCTAGGGCTGTTTTCCCATTATTTCTGATCCTAGCACACACACGAGCTCTTTTGAAAGGCAAAGATGCATTGAGTTCTAACCTTTCCAGCAATGTTTTGAGTATACAAAAAATATTTATTTCTGCTTGATGGCCAACTAAGTATTTCCCCAAATAATTTAAACCTTAAATAGACCCCACGGACAAACCAAGCACTGTGGGTTCTGCACTGAGCTGGCGTTTGTGTTTATCCGTGTTATTCCTTGTTCTGTTATCACAAGGATCAGCACCCCCCACAGTTTTGTCTTTCTTGGACTTTATTTCGCAGTCACTGGATTGTCTTTGGTTCACAGTGAGTTTGACCTTGCGGTGGGTTAAGATGCATGGGATAAACCCTGGAAACGGGAAGTTGGACATATCACACAGTGCAAGACCAATAAAGAGCAAGCCAGCGTAATTTTAGGTGACAAAGAAAAATCAATAGCTGTGTGGGAAAAAAATACTACACCCTGTGGCCTGATTGCTATTTCAGCAGCTGAGGGGTACATTTTTGGTAGGAAAAAAAGGTCTAAATACCACGTGGGTGGCGTTGCTTTGTTTGGAGGTGGTTAAATATTGTCTTAATGATTGTCAATACTAGAACACACGGTTGGTTATGTAACAAACGTGTAGATGTGTCTGTGTTGAGCTGATGGTTATCAATCCTATGTGCAGATAGATGTGTATTATTATAGCAGACAATACCCAGTGAGCGTGCAAGCTCTGGAATCAGGATTCCTGCAATACTACAAACGTACCAATTAACCAACATCAACAATATATACAATCTTGGACTGCTTTGTGCAGGGATAAACATTGACCATAATCATGAAGTAAACAGTAACACATAGTATTGAAATATGTTTTTCAAATTGCAGGATATGTCTAAGAATGATGATGTGGATGTCATAATACCTTTGTACAGAAATGCACAATAATCTCACCTTAAAATACAAGTATTCTGGCATTTCTGTGATGTATTTATAACTTAAGATACGTTTCGAATACGTAATGATATACATGAAGAACGATTCAACAAGTGACTATGTATGTCTAGCTTAACGTTACTAATTGTGACTGAATATGCATGTAATGGCAATATATAAATTTGCCAATGAACGCTGTTAAAATTTGAATGAAGATAAGGATGAAGGTGATCGTGATGATTGGCAGTTATGTTTAAAACCTGTGGTTTTCCTCTTCGCGTTTCAATATTCACTATTACCTCTCGCATAAACATGCGCACATGTTCTATATTATGCACATTAAAATCATACACCAAGGTGTTTACCGTTCCAAGATTTGCATCAACATCACTTTTAAATTCTTCGTGAAAGGATGCAGAATGCAAGCCTGATGATGTGTAGCCTATTGGAAATGTGTTTGGGCAATCTGTGAATGGATCTTAGTGGAATCTTTGAAGCAATTACAGTTGGGTTGACAATCGCAATGCAACGTGTTCTTTATCTAGTTAGAGTTAGGGGGTAAGGGTTAAGGTTTGTATTATAGTCAGATTTAGAGGCCTATTCCTCCCTAATAAGGTCACACTCCGGGGAGGATTCCTAATGTGCACAGATGCTGCACTGAATTCATAAATGGTTAAGTGTAAAATAAAGGCATACGTGAAAATAACCACAGCTTACAGTGACATTGACATTCCAGTGAATTGTATCCACGCAATTTTAGGAACCATGTAAACATAAAGCTAAAGCCCTGCAATAACTTGCTCATACCACTGCTGAGGGAAGGTCCTCTAGTGAGTGGCTCGAGGAGAGGTGGTTCCCAGTCTTTCGGAACCTGCAGGCCATCGTCAATCCTTAAGTGTTTTGTTTCAGTAAAACATCTGGTGTTTTGTGAAAAATGTGTCTCATCTGCAACCGTTCTGTCATGGCCTTGCAGAGCACCAGCAGTCTACAGACTACGGGAGGGAGCTCCTGCTCTAAAGGGAATTTGGCCTACTTTTCCACGTTGGAGAGGTGAGAGCACTCACACTATACCCCACCACATTGGACCTGCCAGCCAACTAAAAACTGGTGTACCCATTTATACTACTAATAATAATAATCTACTTTTGTAACGCGCGCCTTTTCTCCAGGCGCGTTGCACCCGTTGATTCGGAGGCGCGGAGCCCTGCTCAGTCGGTTTGTTGTGAGTCGGTGAAAAGGTGACTTTTTAAGAGTTTTTTGAAGGCTGTAGGGGACTGTGCTTGACGCAAAAGGTGTGGCAGGCTGTTCCAGGTTGTGGGTGCTGCAACCCCGTGAACGCAGACAGAGAAGAGAAAGAGATTTCATGTTGTAGGACATTCTAAAAACAAATAAAACATTTTGGGTACAACAAATGGATACCTTCGAGGGGAATACACGCATAGATCTGACAGATGGGATCACTCTCTGTACTGCCACTTTCCGTACTGCGATCTCATGACCACCTTAGAGCCCAGTGGGGTTTTCTTTAATGCCACAAATACGATATGATTGTGGAAGAGTAGGCCAAAATACCTTTTAAAATGGCTCTCTTTAACTCACTCGCGTGGGGCCCTTCGACCAACAGTGAGTGGCATGAGCTAGCAATTTCAGGACTGTGCCTTTACCCAACGTGGGATCCACCAACAGTTTGCCTCTACAGTGTAGAATTATATAACCCATTAGTAACGTTCATAAGCATGGTATCATACAAATGGGACTGTTTAAAAATGAATGCTAAAGTGGAAAATGTTTTCACTCTGCCATGGTGTGGTGCTCTTTGTGATGGAAAGTCCAGCAGAATCATTATTTTCAGCTGCTTCTTCATAAAAGCCTAGTTCTGAACTTGTTTTAAACACAATAACGAATATGCAGGCATAGCTCTTTTAACGGATAGGATGCGTTCTTGAGGCTTGTCCGCTAAGCAATACATCCCTTAAGAGAGGTCATTATAACATGGTTCATTATAACTGAACCATTTTTAATAGATGATTTCTATAATAATAATAGTGTACTACTGCAACTGATAATGCAGTATATTAGTAACAATAATACCCTAAGCATGTTTATAGACAATGTGTTGTTCACAGCAGCTTTGGGAGAGCAGTGCCTGTATAGGTATAGGTTTTCAACGGTTATGGGACAAATGGGTCTTATACTTGAGGTACAAAAATACTTATCATGGGTATAAGCTATGATTTGCGCAGATAACAGTTCAACATTGCATGGACAAATAATCCTGGTGGACGGCAGAATGTTCTCGAATATGAATGAGCCACTCAAGCCCTCAAATACCTTTTTTTTTACTCAATAAAACCACTCGTGTTTTTTTTGTAACGAATTCACAAAATGCCTTAAAACATTGAGAGCCCGGAAATTGTGCTAGTCATATGCTTTCCCCTGTTCGCTGTGCGTGGCCGATGCACTTTCAGCGAATTATCACGCAGAAATAAAAACTTGTATGCCACTGTCCCCTTAATTTAGATGAAACATCCAATGTTTTTAAGCTCCCGGTGTGGCCAAACCAGGAAAGGGAAGTAATTTTACACTCATCGACTAGACGTCTGTCAAACGCCTGCTGTGGTTAGAAGTCTAGACGGTGTGTTGCACGGCGCATAACAGACTACAGTGTTTCAGCGAGGCATTCATTCTGCTTGATGTAATCCCCACTGCAGGAATTCCGCAACAGCAGGTCCAACTATGCAGTAATGAAACTCGGCTCAATCTAAAACGAACCATAGAGGGGATTTTAATGTTTGTTTAGTTATATATAAACAACAGATGCTGCCGTGGTGTAATGCTCAGCACACTAGACTTGCAATCGCGAGGTCACCAGTTCGATTCAATCTCGTGGTTCGGCATTTGAAACAGCGCTGAGCGTTTCTGGAATATTCATCCACCGCCTCTCTACACCCAGCAGCGAAAATGGGTTCGCCGCAGTTGGTGCCAATAGTCAGGTCATGTGTGGTGGGTTAAAGTGTGGGTGCTCTCACCCCTTCCAAGGCGTCTGACCAATGTGGAAAAAACATGTGTACAGTGGGTTCAAATACCAGCTAGAGGGGCTCTCTAAGGTTCACCCTAGTGGAGGCCCTTATACCAGCAGTGGAGCAACTACTTGCAAAGCTGCACCGTTATCTTTTTATATGTAAACAATCGTTTTAAAAATTCATATTTTAAAGGAAAACAAAAGCCGTATGTGTAAAGTATAAATGTTTACACTTTGAAGTGGAGTGTTGGCACATTGATAAATGCGCTGCATGAGCCCAGTTAGCCTAGTTTGATTCCTGACATTAGTGGCGAGTGATAACTGAACCACCATCCAAGCACACCCCACTCCTCTAGTTTCATCAACCCCTACTGACCAACGTGGTGAAACATGGTCACAAACCCCCTGCTGACATAACAGTGTGGGGAGGCTTTAATCTAGCAGTCGATTGACAAAAAGGCTGTAAATTATAATACTATATTGTACTTAAATATGTCAATGACTGCAAGAAAAATGTTAAACCGCTTTCACATCATAATTTAATCAAAATGGAAAAAGAGGCTCCAACTGAGCTAAAAAAAAACTACGTATTAACAAAATAACATCACTTGAAAAAATAAGGGAGGAAGCAGCCAGTAGAAAAATGAGTGTATTGAACATTTTTCTCGCCCATAAAATCCACGCTTGAACGCCCAATGCCTCTGCAAATCAGACAGGCTATATTTATTTTTTCCATTAAGTTTGAAATATTGACCTTCCTGGGAAGACTGCAAAGCAATTCAAATGAAGTAAACCGTTTGTGCAACAGGGAACCCATAATTAAAGCGTTAACTACTAAGGGAAACATAATACAACGCATAGATTTGCATTAAGGGTTCAGTAGGTCCTTTTACCTGCATCATGTTTTTTTAAAACATAAACACAACGGTAATGTATTGCACATTAAATTAAGAATTTCACTTTCTTTCATTCCCTGCCTGCAAAAGGCAAGACTTGCACAGAATAAATGAGAGATACGTAAGATCAATAACGGGCTGTGCAATAATAATTATTTTCATCTTTGACATTGTCGATGTAGCTCTGTATATCCATAATTATTATCATCTTAGTTAACAAAACAGCAAGTTATTGAAATGAAAACATGCTTTGATAGATAAATTATTTTTTGTTGAAAAAAGAGAGCCACTACTTTTTCTTTAAGAATAAAAAAAATAAAGAGCGCTTTGGCTAACCATCGTGAGACTATTTACATTTAATTAATGCTGGCTTTTTTGCATTCATCTTCTTGATAGGAACTTGACAGATATATATGGAATCCTAATTATCTGGCATTAATAATGTTGTCATTTTAAATTGTGTTCACGAGAATAGAATGTAATTTGACAGTACCGGTCCATTTTATATTCTGTCAACAATAATATTTCCAACTGAGCTCTTCATAGCTGCCGAGCCAATGACGAATCCCTAAGGAAAAACTATAGCAAACATTGGGCTGCATGTAACAAGCTTGGTACTATATATCTCACTAGGTAATCAATTTTTATAAGGTGCAGATATTTTAACGTCAGCACCACGGTTAGTCAATTGGAAGATCGCATGTGGTAGGGTCAAGTATTGCTGTATTACCACCTTCTCCAAAATTTCCATCCAGTTGGGAAGAGTAGGCCAAATACGATTTAGAGGTGCTCTCTAGAGCTCCCTCTTGTGCAATCGCGGGGCTACACGTTCACCTCTCTTTACCGTTTATTTTTTTTATTTTCTGTCACGGATCTTTAAAGACGATGAATCTGTGTGTTAGTGTATGGATTTTGAATAATTAAACACAGTTGTGTTTTGATGAGCCCATACAATAGCTGGCATTATTAATAAAACATTACGACAATTTGTTCAGCAAATCATACGCAAAGCAATATGAGCTATTGAGTTCTGTTTCTTGAGGTAAAGAGAAATTGTGCACAAGCACCATACTGTGACGCACTGGGTTCACAGCCGGTGGCTTATGTCCTTGTCGAGACTTTTACAAAGCACGTGCAGTGAGAATGCATGATTCAGACAATTTCATTTTCCCCCAGCTTATTGAAACACAAGCCAGCTGTGGCAAGAGTAAAATTTACTCCAAATTGGCTTCTTATACGGAATGCCAAAATAATCGCATTGATATTCAAAGCATGTTTAAAAATGCACACAGCGCAGTCCCTCGCTGGGGAAAAGGAATGGTCGCAACTAACCTTTTGGGTTATTAATTTGCAGGGAGTAAGGAAAGTGTAGAATCCTGTAGGTGCTTTGCTCTAGAGCCCCCGTGTATACCGGTACTTTTTATGTATATTCATGCCAACACCGGGAAAATAGGCCCCATTGGTGCTAGGATTGAGGTCAGACAGTGTTATTGCATGCATGGGGCATTCTTTACAGCCAAACTCTTCTCTTGAAGTTTGCTTCGTTAAATCAAGTAGACTCGTGCAGAGGCTGGTTTTAGAGCCCCCTGTTATACATAATTCACAAGTAGGTCACTTTTCTTTTCCCCCACTACAAACATATTGCATAGGGGTGTCTGTAACAGTGTAAAAAGTGTTAATTAAATAGCAGTTTGGGCTTTGGCAGTAACAACTCACACAAAGACACCCCTTATAGCCTTAGCAGTTGGTAGGGTCAAGTACCGTTAGCCTACGCCTACGAGAGGGTGGGTGGTCAGCACCTTGCCCGGCCGCCTTTGTCTCTATAGTGGCGATGTTTACACATCACACATGTACTCATTTAAGGCTGAGTTGACCTACGGGAGGCCCAAGATCCGTTCAAATATTCGCCACTGTTATTGGTCGTGGAGTTTGCATGTTCTCCCCGTGTCCACGTGGGTTTTCGCTGGGCACTCCGGTTTCCTCCCACCGTCCAAAGACATGCTGCCAGGTTTATTGGTGTACTGACTAAATTTCCCCAGGCGCCCTGCGATGGACTGGCGTCCCATCCTTGGTGTTCCCCTGCCTTGCGCCCTGTGTCTGCCGGGATAGGCTCCGGCTCACCTCGACCCTGTACGCCCGTACGGGATTAAGCGGTTTCTGAAAATGGATGGATGGGTTATTGGTCATGAGTGAGAATCGAACTCGGGTGGTCGCTAACCACTACACTACTACCCACTACACTACTACCCACAACAACACACACACAGTAGTATGAACATTGAGTTTCGTAAGTTTCATCGCTCTCAGTCGCCACGTGTCTGCCAGGGTGATGGCGACGTCCCATCGAGGTTGAGAGAGTCTCAGGTGTTAACCGACATCTCATCTGTGATTGCTTTGGATGCTTCTGTTGAGTGCCAATGAAGATCACTCAAGCTTTGCATTTTTTCGCATACACTGTCAGTCAAGTGTATGAATAATGTTGCTAACAATTCAGCCGCACAGTTCAAATTGCTGTCTGATTTATAATTGTTTAATAATGGGTGATACCTTTACAGACACCCTGCAGGCCCTGTAATTGAGTTTGTAAAATGAGTATTCTGCTGCACTCTTCAAAATATCATAAGAAAAAAACTTTGCAAATGTGATATCACAAAGTAATACAAATATGCAATTAAAACTCGCTAATTAAATGTGTTGTCATTTCTTTAATTAACAGCTTTAGCATAAGTGTAAATTGAATTAGGAATATAATTTTGTTACACTCCACACTTAAAAAAAGTGTAATAGCTCGATAATTAACATGCAAAGACATCCAAATGAAGGAAGCAACACGGCTTGCAGATGGCAATCATCAAAACATTTTGTGACTTAAACCGAGGCTAATGTTTCGGCACACACTCAAACTTTTCTTTTAATCAACGTAAAGTCGTACACCACCACCATCATCACCACCATTGTCCTCATCATCCGTGATCTAGCCACTGCTGAATGAGGACCTCCTCTAGTCATTCCCATCTCTCGCGATCCTCACGATGCTGTGATTACAATACCTTATATAGGCCGAGCGGACTCTATGCTTAATGCAGTATTGTCGGTATGCACTGCGCGTTTTCACGGCTCAGTTTGAATGCTTTGAGTGCTCGTAATGTACTCAGAATGCAGGCTTATACGGTTCTGTTCTTTGTATGGGTAATCCTTGCAGGCATACAGAGTATACAAATGCTGACTACGGCGAACAAACAGGCCGCATTGTGAATTATTAGACTTCGCCACAACACTTGCAAAGGCTTAGGTGCAGTTTCTTCCCACCCTTTAGGGAATAGTAAACGAATACTGCCATAATTTCTGTATTCGTGTATGCAAGAGTGTGTGCATGTACGAGACATGGTGCAAAGGTTTTGAAAATGAGATAATGTAAAAAGTTTAATGTGAGTCTAATAATAGGTTTATTTCCAAGTTCCATCTTTATGCATGAATCCTGTAATGGAATAAGTGCCCTTACGTTAGGGCTTGACATTATTGTAAAATTAATTTATAAATACGATACTCTACGTACTTATAAATTTACCTTCCCGTAAAGCTTAGACGTCTAGGGCCTTAATTTGTGTGTGTATGGAGGAATTTCCCTAAACTTTCCCTGTAGCTATATCTGTTTGCATAGTTACTAATTAAATACGACTCCCCTTGCGTGGGCTCAGCAGAGCAGCAGCGAAACATATCGAGAGGTCAATATCTCTAACAATAAACATGAAAGCGTACGTGACTGTAATAACGTCTTAGGCTGTTCGTAATTCTTTTGTTAAGAAAGGTCAAAGACGAAAAGAATGCGTTGATGTTCGTTAAAGTAGTGAACGATGGTTTACTGACATTTAATGCAATGGTTAATGTACTGTGACACCACTTATTTACATCCCTTGCAGCGACGTAATTAATCATTTTTGATGCAAGTTCATTTTCCAAGCCTTGGCGGCTTTCTCCTTACATGGGGAATGTGGCGCGGTAGTTAATATTTCGAGCCAAACACGGCCAGTAATATATGGATGCATTCATTCTACACTGCATGTATATTATAATCGTATATTTTAAAACTTCAACTCATATTCACATAAGATAAGCTTTTTAGACTAAGGGAGCCTGTGCCTTCACGAGCTTACAAAAATGCGTGTACCTTGGTTGACAATAAAGGACTACCAACATATTATATAACCTGCAATACATTAGATTGAGGGTCATCTAATCCATTCCTTTAGTAATTTGTAGCCCACTATAAAAGCGGTCTATTGGAATGGACGAACATAAGTTACCAAATAAAACTGAGAATATAAAATAAAGATGTATATTTTTAGACACCACGATAAAACATGTCTACCTCATACCACAGAATTGATTTCAGCAATGGCCGAACATTTGATTTTTATTTACAGAGGAATGCGGGACAATGGCAAGGTGGCATTGTCTCACACACAATGCTCATTCTGCTCCACGCTTGCGATGGCATTTGCAATGTGAAGCTGGACAAGTGTGATTGACGTTGAAAACAAATCAATGTTTGGAAATGCTTTGTCGCAGCTTGACAGCGTTGTAGCTGTGCCACCGATAAAATTTACTGTATAGCGCCAAAACAGCGGTACTGTGGTCCAGCGACCTCTGAGTGTATTGTTTAATAATTAAAGGGAATTGCTTTTACAAGACCTAGTGAGTAATGGGCACCCGTGTCTCAGTCAGTCTCAAAGGAAAAAATCAATCTGGAAGGATAAGTGCTTTCAATAATGCCTGCTCTCACTGAGAGGGTGAGCATCTGTTTGTGCAGTAAGAGATTTCTGATTGAAAACTAAGCTGCTTTGAAGGAGGTTTTGCCGTTGCTCTAGCCGAGCCGTCATTGTGGCATATCCGCCACAGCTGCCGTTCAGACTACACAGCGAATTCTGCAGAAAGACCCACTTGCACGACACTGTTTCTCACTTGTGTATGTCTGCAGCCGTTAGACCGGATGACAGAGCCTGTGAAAATGAACGGAAGGCTAATGAAATAAGGCCTTTGTTTCGGCAAGGGTTAGAATTGTATATGCTGGATTGTGGAATATTCTTGTCCCTAAAAAGTAATTTTCAGTCCCGCGTTATCAAAAGCAAGCATCTCGTGTAATTTACTGGAACAACATTGGTACATTTCAATGGCATATTCCTTTGCATAGTTTGAAGATCAAAGGTTACGTATTTTGAGACCGAGGTTTTTTTATACCAAGTGTTATAATTGTTATTTTGAATACACAGTGCTGAGTAAACGTTTGGCCAACTTGGTTAATTAAGCTGAGAATAGACCAGGAGTTTACAATAATGTGGGTTGTTGAATAGACTTGGTATTGCTGTGCAGTCATGCTGTCATGAAGCTATCGTCAGTATTGTTATTGGAGTGGTGGTGTTCAACCGTTGAGCCAGCGATCATTCACTTAAAGGGGGATCAGTTAGAATTTATTTTAAGAAGAATAACGTGGAGAGATCCTTGGCGGAGACTCTGACGAGACTGATTTGTAATCAAGCGTCAATTACGGGAGGCCCAAAGAAAAACGGTATTGATGTAGGTATTCACGGCTCGATTCATGATTGTTGCTCTTCAGAGCCGTTCTTTCGGGATAGCCATCTCTCCCTCGCGACGTTTCGCCTCCCGCGTTGGAGGCATCATCCCGAAAGAACAGCCCTAAAGAGCAACCATCAAACATATACTGTAGTGGCGTAACGTGCAATAACTTGGTCAAGAAACTAAGCCATAATTGATACCAACATTGTATCCGATACAGATATAAACATAACTTTAATTTTCATATCTACAAATGCAGTATAATATATATTTTTAATAATCGGTTGATCAGCATAGCGTGCTTATACAAATCTTCGTTTGATAATCATAGTCTGGAAAACGTATTAGGCTGATGGACTAACAATGTGTATTTGAATCTGGAATCACAGAACGGAGTTGTGCTTATATCTGCTTTCGCATACAATGTAGTCACAATTAGAATCTTGTTGGTCGTGAAAGACAGCATTGAGTTGAATAACGATGAACACGGATAAGGTCAGTGGCAAATGCAAGGTCATTTGGCACACAATGAGACGCTGTCTCGTTCCAATGGGCAGTACATAAATGGGTCTTCCGAGACAGATAACCTTTTAGAGGACTCAACTGAGATACGATATGTTAGAGGTAGGCCAGTTCTGTACTTAGATTGTTTTAAAAAAAATTGCTTATACGATAGGGGTAACAACTGCAGTTGCTAGACGTTTAGGGACAGAGCAAGCGGAGATAGAAAATGTGCCAAGGCTGTAACGTATGCTGCAAGGCTGTGCAGACAAGGCATGATAAACGTAGCAGTGATAAGGTCAGGAAGAGAAAAAAAAACACTTTGACTTTCCACCCGCACATGCGGCGAAACATATTAAACATGTAACGGTAAAGGTGCCGCCCTGCCAGTGCCTATCCACGATACTGCTGGCGGAAGTTGTCCGTAGGAGGGAACTGTGGAGAGCTACCCTGGAGGGTATTTGGCCTACTCTTCATCGCTGGCCAGTTGTCTTGGAAAATGTAGTAGTACCCAAATTTGACCCCACAACACTCAACTGGGGGCGGCACTGTGGCCCGGTGAGTAGCGCTGCCGCCTCACAGCAAGAAGGCCACGGGTTCGAATCTCGGCTCGGGTGTCTTTCTGTGTGGAGTTTGCATGTTCTCCCCATGCCCGCGTGGGTTTTTGCCGGGCACTCCAGTTTCGTCCCACAGTCCAACGACATACTGCTGCATAGGTTAATTGGCCTGCGGACTAAATTGTCCCCGGTGCCCTGTGATGGACTGGCGTCCTATGCTGGGTACAGCCCTGCCTTGCGGTCTTTGTCCGCCGGGATAGGCGACGGCTCACCGCGATCCTGTACAGCATGACGGAGTATCTGACAATGAATGAATGAATGAACGAACACAGGACTGGAAATGGGCTGACTGGTGGGCGTCCAGATTCCTACTGCTGGCTGGACAGAGGCAGGGACATAGCATGTGTGCTTCATTGTTTCAATTGCCGCGCTAGGAGATCGAACTGAAGACCTGTGCATTGCAAAACATTAGTCTCGAACTACTAGGAACAAGTCATTGCGAGGAGGAAATAATTAACAGTTTGTTTTAAAGTGTTAAGGCTCTATAATATAGAGCCATATAGAGTCTATATGCATGCATGCATTCTTACTAAATAAGCCCTTAGTTTTTTACTGTTTATATAACAGTTTATATTCCTACTTTATGGGGAATAGCGAAAGACTCAGAATGATTGCTTCAATTTTTAAATCATCACCATCATGAATATTTTTAGTGCCTAAATGTACAATTTAAAGATGAGTTTAATGTTAGAGAACGTCATGAGTGAATTGCTAATGCGATTTTTAAAAACTTCCCACCACCCGCTATTACATAATAGGCCATCGCGTAACACGGCATGTCCGACAATACTGTGATTTTCAGAGTTCCCGTGTACTCAAAAATTCTGTTCACACTGACATTTATTATTTTTATATCGACTTGTAAAAGCCTGGCAACAACAAATATAACTAGAATAATACATCATCTGAGGTTGTGCTTCTGAGAAAAATCAATTTTCAAGGGCAAATTCTATTAACAAACTTAAACATAGCAATCCACTCAATACAAGCCTGTAAATTTATTGGTATCGCAGCCAATTTGATGGGTAATAGCACCGAAGAACACAGAGGCGTTTTGGAAACGACTACATTTTGCTGAAGTTCACGACGCTCGCCTCAATGCTCGTTTTTTTCAGACATAATGCAATGGCCGAATTGACAGCACGAATCAATAACTGTAGAAAAAAATACAACTGTCTGGGTGGTACAGTGACTAACTTGTGTGATGTTAATCTCTTGAGCAGTCTGCTGAAAATAAATGATGTGACAAAAAATTTCCTCCCACTAAACTTTTTTTCTTCCGACGAAGAAAATAGTGCGCTAGGTAACGCGCATTGCTAGAAGGCACATCTTTGACAGCTCTAGGTTTTAAACGCAATGCTCCATGGCAGACAGTCCCTGAAACGGAGCTGAGCATGGCTGTGCCCCGTCCTTGCTGTCATGTTCAGAGAAGATTTATCATGTTGCCTCTCGTCTATAACTGTTGCTTCTTTAAGCTGAGCGCATGACGGCCTATTTTCAAAAATGGATTGCCTTAGAAAAAAATGGAAGTACATTCCTCAAAGGGAGCCTCGGCAATACGGGAATACCTTTGAAAATGTTCGTGGGAGTGGAAGGTGCGCCTGACGTCTTTGCTCTGCACCTACACCTTCAAGTGCTAAGCATCTGTGTGACGACATCTTTTAGCTCAATGTGTACGAGTTGATAACTTTCAGTAACGTAAAATCTCATTGTTAGAGCACTGCGTTTGATACTCTGGGCCACTCTGGGCATAAAGCTGTGAAGCTGTTAGTTCAACAGACATACAGCAAAGAACTAAATACGCAGCCTGTTTAGAACTTAAGTCGAATGAAATAATGCTATTTGTAACATCTCTAGCTTTATAAAGGCCATATTCTTGAGCGCCACTGCAATATTTTTCCCATATGCTTTTGGCCGGAAGCCAGAATTTTAGAATTTCCTTGGAAGCTCAGTTTTGGCGCTGTGCCAGCTGGCAAAACAACAGAGATGTACAACATAAGGATATAGTAAAGGTGGCCCTTAAGACTATAAATATAAATTAACAAACCTGCCCATCCATTGTGATTCCTCCATTTGGCCGCATTGTTTATTTGAACAGCTTCGCTTGTACATTTAATTGTAAATCAGCGAAAATAGACACACGCACGCACATTGGGAACGATAACTGCAGCACAAATATCACCGTGGTTCTGACCAATTTAGGGAATTTCTATCCATTCCTGTTTTTTTATTGGCGCTTGAACCCAATTGCTGTACACTGCCACATTTTAAGTTTATATGTGCTTTCACAAGCCTGCAATAAGTACTCTTTGTCTCTTTGGATTCGTGAAAACTATAAATGCATCCATTCATAATGGCCAACACCACGCAGAGGCTGAAATTCGTTCAACCTTCAGAAATGGAGCAAAGCCACGTTGAGATGCGGCCGTGTGCAGTGAAGTGACGTGCTTTCACGATAGCCAGAGTGGAAACAAGGGCATTAGCATTGAACGTGCACCACAAGGATGGAAAAATCAATGACAGCTGGACAGATGTTCAAATATCCTATTACTGTCAGATTTATCTGTGGAAATACAGCGTAGAGATATTAGATTTGAGTTGATGTGCGCTCATTTGCTCACACGAAGGCCTTTCATATCTGATGCACACAATTGTTTTTATTTTATTTCGGACAACAGAATTAAGGATTAAAGGGCCTCTCCGCTGTATGGGTCAGTGGTCGAATGTGTTATATTAAAGTATGTTCCCGTGCCCTTTTTTTTAAATCCCCACCGCCTCTGTCAGCCAGCAGTATGCATAAGCACAAAGACAAAGATCCCCCGTATAGTCTTAACAGACTGTAGAGTCAAGTGCTGTTAGCGAGCACCTATGAAGGTCGACCCGGTACACGAGGGGGTGATTGACCAGTACCACGCCCGGCCACCTTTGTCTCCCTAGTGGCAATGTTTACACACCGCACTATACTTATTTGAGGCTGAGTCGACCTAGGGAAGGCCCAGGACCGGTTCAGAAACTCGTGACACCACAGTTAGTACATGGGAAGGTCACAGGGGGTCTGTCTGCAGCTCCCGTAGTGGAAACCCTTTCTACCAACAGCAGCATGAACGAGCAGTTGCAGAGCTGCACCTTAACCTCGTTCCTGTGCCTTGTAAAACTTGAGTTATAATTTTAAATGCATCAGCTCTTGAGTTTCACGAACGTTTTATGGGGCTTGGTCTCATCAATAGTAGAATCCATACCACAAGCAACTATTCCACAGAGATGCACTGTTGCGTCGATTCTAGATGTTACATTTATTTTTGTTTTAAGAGGTTAATGTATAACACTTCTGAATGAGTATAGCTTGCAAGGTGCGGCTCATTCTCGAGGTGCTGAGAGGTGTGTTAGTCTGTCACATTTATGTTATATAGCTCGTCGATGGGCGCCATTAGTTATAAAGTAAATAGATACTTTAAATTGGCGAATCAGTGCTAATTTGCCAGTGTTAGAAATTGAACTGCATGTAAATACAAGTCCCACAGTTGAAAACTGTACTCTTGTTCAAAATCTAATCACAAAAAATCCATTAAATAACCACTCCATGATGGCGCGGTGTTAAGCCGTTGTCATAAATGAGATATCGCTATTCATCTGCATGTTGAGTAATTTTGTTGTCCAAAGCGGTGGAGTGAGAGTCGCAAGCTGTGACTGCTATAACACGAAACCAATTGTCATTAACATACAAGTCTGGTGATATGCAGCAAATGGCACTGCATCAAAACGCCTTGAGAGGTGCTCATCATTAGCGGGCATGTTGTGTACTTTTTAGTTTTGTTGTGATTTTGTCTGTCAAAACGTTTTGCTTCTTAACTGCTCTGAAAGCTGCTCTTGTTGACTTAGCCATCACCGTAAAGAGCTTGCAAGCTCACTGGGTATATTTCTGCTGTAATAATAAACATCTATCTATCTACCAACCTCCAATGCTGTCTTTGCTTGTTATGATGATGATATTGTTATGATATTATCATTTATTTTGCGTCATTTTCCATCCACGTTCAGTCCACTTTCCATTACAATGTTAGTTATTCTCTTTATTTAAGTGATAACATCCATTTCCTCATTTTGCTTCGCAACGAATCCTCTTGGGATCCTGTAATTAGATGTAATTTGGCTTTGGCAATGTTGACTTGCAACGTGTATCTGTCTAGTCTGCCACAGTTTCCTGTGGTCAATTTGCCTTTGTTGCATGATCATGACAATCGAGTCGATTATTCTTTTTTTTCCCAGATGGGCTTCTCCATGTCCTGTTTTTATCTCCTCCGTTCGTAAAAGATGTTCATTATCTTAATGTTGCCAGTGGCTGTGAACGGTGGTTGTTGCTATCTGCTCCTGTTCCTCATTCTAATGGAAAATCTATCAATCACCTGCTCAATCCCCGCTGCTTTGACCTACCTCAGCATTAAAGTCGCCCATTATGATGCTCCATGAGTTTATTTAGTTATACTTTTTTTTATCAGTATTCAAGGGTTTGTCTGTTAGCCAATAACTATTAGCATAAATATCCGGATGCCATTTTTTTTTTTATATTATAATTTATTGAAATAACAAATCACCAACATAAAAAATGGTCATCAGAAAATGTACATTCTCATGAGGCCCCATGGTGTAAAGTACAACTCTTATTATTGAGCTACAAAGAAGGACCATTACCAAAAACATCACCCGTTATATATTTTTCATTGTAAGGCCACCATGCTATTGACAAATGTGTTGAGTTTTGGTTTTCATTATGACACCATAATGTTTTTTCCCATCCATCCATTTTCAGAAACCGCTTACTCCTGTACAGGGTCTTTTTAAATGCTTTTTGTCTACTGCTGCGTTTTCATGGCTTGTTTCTGGAGTGTATATTTGAAAATTATTTGACTGATAGTAGTTTAAGAGCCTTTTTTATTATAAATAGGCAATTTTGTCTAAATAATTCTTAAATCCTAAAACCCGTTTATTTGTGGAGAAATGTCTCTTCCATAATGCGTCAGCTCTGTCTCTGTGCTAGAAAAATGTGGCTACTATTTAAACTGATGGAATTATCCTACTCATCATTTTGCCTGAATCCAACTATGCTCATATGTATATCTCTCGGTTCTGTCTCGAGTTTTACACGGCTTGATCAATGAGACACAGTGTGCGTGTTGTGTGTAGCCACAGTTAAGTCCGGAAGGTGTTCTGTTTGCACCCAGTGATCTTAACACCCCTGCCCCTTCACTTTCGCAGTGGGAAGCCATGCTTGGTGAAACCGGAGATGCAGGGGGTGGGGGTCATGCTTTGGCTCAACGTCCACTGGGAGAAATATACGACCATACTTCACCACACTGGTAAGTGCGGATTCGTGAAAACACCTAAGAGGGGAAAAAATGACACCGAGACTGAAATGTTAGGTTTGAATAAAAGGGCCTTTGAAACGAACGCTCGCGCGATTGATGGTTTTAAGAGATACATTTGGATATTTTTCTTCAGTGGCATTAAGATCCAGCCAGAATAAAGGTGACTTTTAGGTTGTGCAAAGTCATAATTTATTTGCAGAAATAAAATATATTGGGTTGGTGTGCAGTAGATGTCTTGCATCGCTTATAAATACTGTTTGGTTGATGTTAGCAAAATGCAAATGACAAAAACAACTTTAATTACTTTTCCTACTGAGCTTACTGCTCGCTGCAAGATGTAACAAGCTTCATCTGAGCTTTTCCTCATAGCAAAAGAACAACAACACCAGTTTCGTCAGCGCTATTTTTCACCAATTTGTTGGCATGTGTTGAAAAAGAAGCAAGACAAGCAATTATATTAACCGCAAATTGTTCGGTCACCTATTCATTTTAGAAAATGTACTGCGTGTGGAAGTTGTGTTTTTGTTGTTGTGGGTGGCTGCGGTTTTTCTTTGTTGTTGCGTGTGTCTATGTGTGTGTTCTTGTGCATATGGCCTGGCACAGGCGACGTGGTGACGTCACCGCCACTTAGTGGCGAAAGACGGTTGTTGTTCTTGTTCTTGTGCTTCGTTGTTGATTGCTTGATTTGGATTGGCGTTGTTTCCCCCTCGTGTCTGTCTCTCTGTCTTCCTGTCTCTGTGTCCCTATGTCTCCCCCTCCCTCCCTGTCTCCCTCGGTGTTTGTCTTTAAGGAAGTGACGGCCATCTTAGGGGACGCTGGCAGATTTTTGCCGCTCTTGAGATTGCCAGTTTCACGACCTTTCAGTATATTCGAGGCAGCCTTAATCCTTTATTTTCTATTGTTTTGTTTTATTGGTTGTCTTTTTTTTTCGTTGTTGACATGCCGTCCTCTTCGTGGCCCTTGTGCAGCGCATTGTGACCCTCGGGTGCAAGGAGCTATATAAATTGATATTATTATTATCTGAGGTCTGGAAAACCGCAACTTTTTATCACCGGCTCACAGAGCCCATAGCACAGTGATAAACATGACCAGACTTAAAGAACATAGCTATTGCTGCGTATATAGGGAATTACTATCTATGTGTTCACATTCTTTCACATTGCTGATAACGGGGGACAATTCATATCTAAAGGAGGTACTTAAAAAAAACACAGTTTTATTTCTAGGAGTGGTCTGCAGATTGTTGGCATGCGCTCGCAAAGAGATGTTACGTAATTATTTTTGTCTATAACACCATCAGTGAATGCAGGAAAACACTGAAATAATAGTGTTTGTTTTAATTTATTAACGAATTGGTAATTTAATGGTTTCGAACACCGCATGTTTGTAGCTCCTGTGTCTAAAATGTTGTATTACTATTCCTCAAGTGCTTTATAGCTTTAGTATTTACTTAAGCAAAGTATTTGACTGCATTCATTCCAACATTCCATGGTGCCTTACCTTTAAAAAAATCATGCAAAGAAAAAACCCACTGTGAGTCATAATGAACAACATGTCTCGGCTGTAAATGTTTTGGACCAAGAACAATTTTAGTAAAAACACTTATGTATTCTCTGGATTATGACGCATGTTTTCCCCTTATATTTTAAAGCAAGAGTTAAGTGCCTTGTATAGTCTGGTACGGGTGTGTGTGTGTGCTTGGATTTGTATAACTCTATTGACACCAGGCACAAGTTTGGGGTGTGTCTTAATTTCTGGAGCGTCTAATAATTCAAAGATTACAGCAATAAAGACCCCATTGAGATAGACTGCTATGCTTTTCTTCCATGTGTTATATAGACTGTGCTAAAGCCAAACGCTCGCCATTCTTATCTATTTTGCAGCTGTGACTGATGCAATTACAGAGCCTTTTTGTGCAGACATCCGTAAACACACAAGCCTCCATACATCATATCTTTCGTAAGCTTACAGCGTCACAGTTTCCACTAAAGGCTCGCTTCTATTTAAATAATTTTACCAGGACAGAAATGGCATGAGTTTAAGTTCCATGCGTCCCTGCGTTTAATCTAAATGTAGTTCCAAATATGCAAAAATCCATCCATCCA
>JAZEWU010000009.1:6491696-6507499 GCA_036362915.1 Geotria australis
TCATAATGCGGTTGGCATCTTTATACAGAGATGACATAAAGTGGCTAATAAACGTTTAATTGCACGTGAGAGAACATTATTTCAAGAATTATCTAAGCAAATTAAAACCATTAATTGCTTTCTGAAAAGACAATTTTATCATCTTAGATTTAATATATTGTCAGATTGCCAAAAACATTCTTCGTAGCTAAGTTGGATTTTTTTTGTACATATATTATTGTTTAATCTTGCAAACACATTCTTGAAGCAGATGTGCTTTGGATATTTTTGAAAACGAAGTTCTTATTTTATACTGTAGTGAAAGTAAAGCTGTGAATTGCAAATTTGACACAGATTTTACTTTATTTTTATAATGTGAGGCCTTTTCCTGATTTCATGCAAAACTAAAACCAATGCCAAGAATCTGTGATTCTTCTGTGGGGTTTTTTTGCATCTTAGAAAGAACACAAATACAAAACACGCAAATATACAGTTCTAGGGCTTTGGCACATTTCTAATATTCATTATCCTAATCCTATAAACAGATGCACATTTCTGAGTGTGAGCGTTAAATAAATACATATGCATGCTCTTGAAAACTATAACGAGAGACAACTCCCAATGATAGATAGATAGATGTTATTATTGCAGCAGAAATATACTCAGTGAGCTGGGTATTATGATGTGATCGGCCAACAAACACGCAAATCTACAAAAATAAAAAGGTAACAACGATTTAAATAACAAATTAACCAAACAAAAAATAACCAATTACACACAGCATTGCACATAAGTGACTAAATAAATAAATGTAAAATACAAGGTAGTTAAAATAGTTACACATTTAAAACGGTTTAACATTGCATTAAACCCGCCTGAAAACCCTTACGGTATTAATTGTTGTTTCCCATCATTATTGTTATTCGTAGTGAAGCTCTGTTTATGTTATTATTGTTACTAATAATAATAATATTTATAATTATTGTTAGCATCCGTACGTAACTATCACTTTTATTTTTATTATTGTTATTATTATTGCAGTGTGAAATCCATCGTCTTTAATCTGGATGCACTTCATTGTAGCGCACGACGATTGTGGTCCCATGGTCCATCTGCTAATGGGAACCAGAGCCTACAAACAGAGGAGCGCTTTGCTTCTCCCAGCTGCGTGCCGTGTCTCGGCGCTCCCCTCTAATTGCGCGTTGCACTCGGACAGCAGACTGCACATTAATCAGCCTGTCAGGAGACAGCTTACAGAGTGCAATATGTGCCCAGGTCATCTCCTCAGTCACAATCCATTACATTATGTACACCTTAATTTGGCCCAAAGCCATCAAAGAGCCCTAACTGTCCAACAAGCGATCTCATTGAAACCAAATTAATGTCGATATGTACGTGCGCCCGTTTTATCTCCGAGCCGGGCCAATGCTGATCCTTAGAAATATCAAAGAAAAGAGGCGGTCTGTTTCACTTGAGACGTAGCTGTTCGTATTTTCCACAGCGGTGTGCATCAGACCATCAAAATGTTATCGGAGCGCTATTTTATTTACAACATCGCCACATTATTCCAAGCTCGCTGCTTCAAGAACGCAACTCGCCATCTCGGCGTATTTTGTCTTAAACAGCAAATCAAGATAAATATTCCATGAGAAACGTGACTGCCTTGGGTTTACTTTTAAACACTGGCATGGGCTCAGTGGCACGTGCACAGGAGGTGTGTGACACATGTCTTCTTGTGTTTAGCTCTGATGGTTCCCCAGCGGGCCTCAGCGTGGTTGCGTATCACACTAATTGTTTCTGAGTTGAAGCAGCAGTGGCCTTACACCAGTCACAGCCTCTCTTCCAGTGTAGATAGATAGGTGATGTTTATTATTCCGGCATACAAATACCCAGTGAGCCTGCAAGTTCTTTACGGGATTCCCGCGACACGACAAAAATAAATACAGATATTAAACTAAAAAAATATTCAAACAAAAATAACCATTTACACTCAGCATTGCACATAAGTGCTCGACTTCAGCTGCGTTCCATAGTTTGCACTCTTCAGCATCCATTATAGATGCCACCATTTGAAGATGTTTTATTTTTTCTTCCGCATCTTTGTGTGTGAAGCACACGTAAAATGCATGAAACTGGTGTCGTATGCGCGCTGTATTAACAGCTTCACACATTGATATCTGTGTACGCAGTAAATAGTGCTTTTTGTTCGTGATTCGGTGGAAAGCAATATTTTCCAGTGAATTTAAACCTCTCTGGATTCAGCAATTGTGTTTTATCTCTGGGTATATATTGTTCGTTGTCAAAACCATGCAATAAAATAGATTTCTCGTGATTGACACACAGCCGATATTCTCAGAATGCCGAGAAGCATTATCATCCGAAAATGTACTTTGGTCCGACAAAACACAGAACAAGAATTATTAATACTGAGCAGAGCCTCACTGAGTCTCAGGACTCGTTTTCAGAACGAACAGGAGAGATACCGGTACTTGTATTTGTTGGGATTCAGGTTTTAGAGTGTGCATGTGTCATGTAGAATATCAACATATTTTAATTTTAGGAGGCACTGAACACAATTCTCCTCTGTGTGGAAGTCTTGTCCAATTCAAACCATTGTTATTACAGGATGTACAGGCCTTGTAGAAATAACCCACACATTTACTATCGCCATTGTTCTGGTGTTCACGGTTTATCACCGCTGATGCATGATGGATTTATGTGCTGGTTCAGCCACTGTTTGGCTTGATGTATTATGGTAACAACTCATGATGTTCTATTTCAACCTTCAAAGTCTTCGGCGCATTGTTAAGACATCTCTCGTCCAAAACACTGCAAAATACACGCTTTGAGCAGCGAGGATATATTGTTGATTTAGCCCACTTTCATGATTAACGGTTCATGGCATTTTATACAACCGCCGCTTGCCAAGTTGCTCATGTGAGAGTTTATCTCATGATCACAGGGAATCGCCTGTGCTTGCAGGAAACACGATCTTTTTTCTCTCTTCCCTCCGCATCAGTAAACATACGACTGGCACTGGCAGGCAGTTCTAAAAACACAATAGCCTTTGTATGCCCTCGAGTCCAGACAACTAAATATCAAAGCGGTGTCTACCATCATCACACCCGCTATCTGATTGGCCTCTCGTCACATATTTCAGACAGATTAGTTGGTGACGCTGCAGTTGGCAGCGGTGCAGTGAGCACAATTGCCAAAAAAATCAACACATTTGTCAATAACACTGTGGCCTTAAAAGAATAAAATAATGGCCAACGTTTGGGGAAATGGGTCTTCTTAATAGCACGGTAATAACTGACAGGGTACTTGTATGGAAACGAAATAGGAATAACAATTCCGCTGTAGCTTTAAAACATTACACGTTTGAGTTGAAAATGGGACACCGCCAGCGTACAGTATTTTTCTGACGATTTGTAGCGCCTACGATACTGTGTCACGTCGGAGCAGTTTCTCTTTGTTCGACGTTATATATTCTTAGATGGTTAATAGTTTTCTGTAAACTCGCTGATGCATTGCAGTATAGAGTATTGTTTGAAAATCAAATTATAACTGCACTGAAAAACAGAGATAATCAATGAATTACAAAAGCCTCAACATTGATAGACATTGCTAAATGTTTTATGAACAAGACATTTTCAGTGATAATTACATTTGCAGGGATATAGAGATTGATGTTAAGCATTTTTAAATTTTTATAATGCAATAAAACGCATAAATAAATAACGTTATTTTCTCACTCTAAATGCAAATGCAGCAATGCAGATCAACAAAAGGTGGTTTCGATGCTTCACATTTCATCTCTGGAAGCAGGATCATTTGCAGCCTACGTAGTTTCGTACAAAAGGTGGTGGGATTCTTTAACACATTCCCCACGCCAGGTGTGTGCGTGCTGTGTGACCGACAGAGCATATATGGGAGAATAATACTGTGCTTTACATAAAGCCACTCTTCAGTTACCTATATTGGTCCAACACCTGGCAAGGGGTGATTTTAAAAGCCCATTGTGAACTAGAGTGCGGCCTTAAACGGAGCACAGGAACGACCCTGTCAGTATGGAAAGTAAAGAAAAACACGTGATTTCCACAATGGTATGCTGATGTATAGGCTGCACCCTGGGGCATACTGTATTTAAACAGGCACATGCATGAATTGATTCCTTTGTTGATCCGGCTGTCTGTAATTACCAGAATAGCCGGTTTGACGTTAGAGACCCTACAATAGTGATGTAACATTAGTTACCCAAGTGTTTTTTTCTTACTTTTACAAACTTATACATTGAAATGAGCGTTATTTTTACGGGTACATTTTTTCCAGTACACAGATAATGTAAAAAGAGTTTAGGTGTTATACTTTCTGACAATGATAAAAGTGTTAATATCTTAAAACACCAAATAGACACCTTTCACAAAGTGTCAAGTTTGCAAAAAACACGTGGTTGTGGCAAAACGTGCACATAAAATGCTTTGATAGAGTATGCATTGTCCTTGAAACTGATTGGCACTTGTGAAAGGTGGCTATTTTGTCTTTTAAGATCTTAACACTTGTATCATTGACAGAAAGGGTAAAACCTTTTCTCTTTAAACATCATCTGTGAGCGTTATTTATTCAGTTCCTGTAAGTGGTGTATAGTTTCAGGTCTGTTTTGCAGCTGTGCTACTTAGTGACATGGGACTGCATACAAACACACGGGCATATCCACCAACACAAAAACCCACCACACTTACTGCGACGGCACGGTAGCGCGGTGAGTAGCGCTGCCGCCTGACAGCAGGAAACCCCCTGGTTCAAATCTCGGCTCGGGTGCCTTTCTGTGTGAAGTTTGCCTGTTCTCCCCGTGTCTCCATGGGTTTTTGCCATGCACTCCGGTTTCCTCCCACACTCCAAATACATGCTGCTGCATAGGTTGATTGGCCTGTGGACTAAATAGCCCCCGATGCCTTGTGATAGACTGGCGTCCTACCCTGGGTATAGCCCTGCCTTGCGCCGTGTATTTGCCGAGATAGGCTCCGGCTCACCGCGACCCTGTACAAGATTAAGCGGTTTGTGACAATGGATGGATGGATAGACTTACTGGGACCAGCGCTGCTGGGGAGAATCTGTTAAAGGTCACACCAACACATGAGATGTTGGTTTGGAAAGCACCATGTTCTGCAGCCTTTGTTTCTCGAGTGTTGTTCACAAGGCGTACCAGATGTTCATTTAATTCCTAGCCAACCTAGAGGGCCCAGGACGTTTTTAGATATCACTTTCCAGTGGGGCTGCCACCTCTCATGTACAAACAGGAAGAAGACTATATCACGATGTCAGAATAGGGGAGAACTACGCGTAATATTATTGCCTTGTGTTGTGTACCGTATTATTTTGCAATAGACAAAAGCGCCAAGACTTTTGAAGTCCAGAAAATTCGAGATTTCTCCGGACAGCTACCTCAAAAAACCAGACGATACTTCGGAGAGAAAAAAAATCACCCCCAGTGCAGGTGCAACCGTACTTGCCACTGATGTTGTCTGGTCAGAAATCAAACCTAGGAAGCCGACTGGTATCCTAGCACAAGGTATTAACCATCGCACCACTACCACCACCGGCCCCCCCCCTCCACCCACCAACCACCCCTTCAAAATAAAAACACAGTGCACTCAATCGCAGGCAAAGCAAGCTCCTGCCAATGATTTCGTTTGGCCAAAGGTGGAGGAAATGCGATGAAGTGGGATGTAATCAGAGTAGGCATTCATTTACCCCTTGCGACCCGTCCCCTCCCCCACCGACCAACAATGAGGCTCCGCCTCCGCTGACTGGGTGCAGGAGGGATGGTGAGAGGTTATAGGATTAGTGGCCTGCCTTTGTTGAACCAGGGGCTGTTTATGGGGCTGGTCTGGGGGCGAGGGCTTGACAAGGCTTTCAGCAGTTGGCGTGGAGAGGGACAAAGGAATGTCGTGACCCGCTCAATTCCTTTTTATGCCATGCGCGCCGCGCGGGGACGTTTTCACACCAGCTGCGCAGATTCACAATTGCCAACAAATCCCCCGGATCTCCAGGCTTTCTTAAACTGGCTTACATTAGCAAAATCGGCTGGTTCCATTATACGTAGTTTATTTGTGTTCAGTTTATTTATTGACAGCAACTTTTGATTTACTGAAAGATGTCATCGCGTTGATCTGCCACTTGATTTTCGAAACGCCAAAAAAAAGTCGCCTTTTTGTACAAACTTTAGTTGGAAAAAGTGCGTATTAAAAAGTACCCAATCATGTTTGCTCGGATGACCATAGCCATGAGTTTTACATTTCATTAAAAATTAATATAAATTATCATTAACTGGCTAGTTTTACTTAATTCAACACATTGGAGATATGTGCTGTGTATAACAATAAAAAAAATATTTTAGCAAAGACGTTATGCTATACATTATTAATGAGACGGCATTTTTTTTTCTTTCTGAAAAGCACATATCTACTTAAACATTCATTTTGTCCCTTGTGAAAAGACCCACGCTTTATCCATATTGCATAACGCGGCGGTTATTCGTAACGTGTAGAAGTATCACGCACAGAGTAATACCCATCGTTATATTTATAGTTGAATCAGGTTTTGTTTGGTCAGTGCAAGTCAAACATTAAACGGCACACTCTCAAACACCTTCATCTTCGGGATATAAGGTCAACCGCTCGGGTGCTAATGAATGGAATGTCTGCGAGCTGCCCAGTTTCCAAGCCTCCAGAGGGGGACGTGGTGTGGCACATAGTGCGTTAGATTCTCATTTGGCCAAATTACAACCAGTGCTTGGCGAGGTGAGCTTTAGAAAAGTGGAACGACTGCATAATGCCCTTGTTTTCTTTCCACAAAAGAGTCAGAGCAAGGGAAAGGGCCTTTTATAAAGTGCTCTCTGTCCTTGAAATCGAGAACACCAGATATTGTTTTTACACTGCACCTGTTGTGTTCGTAGATGTGACAATAGAGTCTGCTTACACAGCGCAGTGACCGGGTGCAGTTCGCAGAAGCGTTAAATATTTTACCGTACATGTAAGCAATAGTTTGACAATAACTGTACTGTGCATACAATCGGATCGGTTTGTATCTACTTGTTTAACGGTATTGGAAAATAATATATTTGAAATAGGATGGAAAAAACATTGATTAACGACCAAGGATACATTCTTTAAAATACTTGAATACAAAGGTCACGCACTGTTTGAGATATACTTAAATGTCAGAGAAAGAAATATAGCATTTCACAATCTTTCTTCATAGTTTCAGAAAGTACTGATGATGTGTACAGTACGTGGGCACGTTATTGGTTTTGAAAAAATGGATATTTAAAATCCTTTCCAAAGTACATCTTTATTTTACACTTTGTATACAGTCTGCTTCAAAAGTTTCAAAGTCTGAAGGTTGACATTTCTGGCAGGCTTGCTTGTAGATTCTGGGCAAATCCTAACAGGATCATTGAGACTCGTGGCTGAAGGGTCCACACAAAGGGCCGTCTGTGTAGCTGGGTTCATCTGCTGATCGCCTTGCCGAGCTAAAGGAAGCTGCCTACGCATCAGCCTGAGGTCACCGTCCCTGCTCCACAAAGCCTGACAGAAACTTAATCTTTCCCAGGCACGGGAGGGAAAACAGCTGCCAATGAGTCTCCGCCAGGAGACAAAATAACACTTACGAAAGGAATGACAATAATGAGACATCTGGTGCAAGTTCCAGCTTTTACAATGCTGCATGGAAAAGCCAATGCTTCAATAAGCTCTCTGATATTTTTTTTCCAAAGGGAAAAATCTGTCTAAGATATCCATGCCTCATTTAGCAGCTTTGAGTTTTGCTTTTATTAGGACTCTATTACAGGCCTGCGATGGTCTTGTGTGCGAAAAGATTCAGCACTCAACTAAAAGCGTTGGATATACCGAGAGACGGGCCATAATAACTTATGCCGTGTTTTTTACACTTTCCTACATACATTTTGTAGTTAACTAAAACCGTAAATGTTTCCAACACTAATATGTATTCACCGCTGCAAGTTGTTCTAACAGTTGGTCCAAAATACACATTGCAATCTTTAATTTCTCAGCAGTCGTTGCTTTTGGCCACATGAAAATATTAAGTAAATTTTTTATGCTTCGAAAAACATCATTTTTGCTAATAGCGCATGGGTGTTAAGGCTTATTATGGAAATTTACTGACGGTGCCACAGACCTTTACATGGAGGCAATTGGCTGTGTTGGGTATGGAGTGCGCAATGGCCGTTTTCCAGAAGAAACAGTTGGGTACTGTTAACCATGAAAAATGAGCTGTGGGTACAGCTGTGAATGTAACTGATAGAAAGGGTCTAAATATACCGGTGCTATACCAGACAGGCCAATGAAGTCGGCAAGCTCTCCGCCTGACTGTGGGTGTATGCATTTAAGTTTGAAACTTCTTTTCCCTACAGCTAATTTAATCTGCGAGCCGCGGTACTTTATCTAAAACACATATGAAAATATAGGTTACAAATGTGTTTTAATATGTAAATTACATCTGCACGGAAGCAGAGAAAAAGTAATGAGTCTAGATATTGGCTGCTAACATTATCAAACACCTTTTCTTTGTGATAATATTAAGCTTCATTTAAGAGCTGTTAGTCCAGCTGTGGCGTGCGCCTGCATCAGGCTGGGAGTCGTTAATTTCGTTTGGTATAACACACGCGACCTCGGCTACCCTCTGTTTTCCTCAAAAACTCACGTACGCCGTGATTGCTGCATTGGTGCAGAGAAACCCTCTGGGATGTGAGCACCAGTGCCGCAGATTTACAGTCACAGATCCGATTAGAATAATAGGCTGCTCCTAGCTTTGGTGAAGATCTGGCGGTATACACAATTAGAGAATGCTCAGCAAAAAAGAAATGTTCTCCCAACAGAGCCAACAGACTGTGATTTAAAAGCCTTTTATGGGCTTTTAAATACATAAATCAGAAAACAGGTAGTTTAGTTAAGAAATGTTTCACTACGATCTCAAATTAAAAGTGGCTTATGATAAGAGACGAAATATAATGCAACCTGCATATTTTTTTTCCCCAAACGCTGGGGTAAATTAGTATGTTAATGAATAAATAGCTAATGCATTCTGCTTCTGTACAATAAATATGGAGGTGTTAAGGATTGACCATTTTTTCTAACATTTGCAATTACGTAGACGTAAAAAAGCAATCCTCTCTAAAATGTAAACGTCTGCTGACAATAAACCATTTGCACACTTTGTTGAATTTATATCAGTTCTGTATTTTTCAAAATAGGTTTTCATTGATATTCTCATATCCGACTTTCAAGTTGTTAGAGAAGCACGTTGCAATTTTTTTAAAGGTTACATTTTATTCAGTTCAAAAGCTCAACTGTGAACCCATCGTATGTGTAGCTTCCCTTCTCTTAACATGACCGATGGGACAATCATCCGTTGGGTTATGTGTGCTTATTTATTCGTGATGCTTTGTGAGGGCTGTTGAATGTCGGTAAAATAGATATTCATTTTAAAGGTTATTTGTGAATATACAGGTAAACATTGCTTTATATCTCCCCTTATTTTGAAAATTACTGCCATATTTGTAGATATTATACATGGTATCTCGTAGGGAAAAGGCTCCCGATACATTATTCATCTGAAAAAGTGAATGTCGGGTCTAGATACAAAATTTCATAGAAGTAAATATCAGTCTGCGGCGGCTTGTAGCCAATGAACATTATTTAAAAAATCGAGTCTAAAACATGAATATCAACATGCCATCATTACCAAAGTGTAAATGCCACTACACCTCATCAACGCTTGCTACCTATTTCCAGATTCTGTTTTGCAACATTCACGAAGTCTAAATGCAAAAAAGTTGATCACTATCATCAACATATTTGGTATAAGAAATTGTATTCCATTCTTGTGTATTGCAACATGTTCATTCATTTATTCGTTTTTTTTCCGTCGTTGTTGACATGCCGTTCTCTCACAGCGCTTTGTAACCGTCGGGTGAAAGGCGCTCTATAAAATGCTATTATTATTATTATTAATTTATTGTCAGAAACCGCTTAATCCTGTAAAGGGTTGAAATGAGCCGGAGCCTATCCTGGCAGACACAGGGCGCAAGGTAGGGTTATACCCAGGATAGAACGCCAGTCCATCACAGGGCACCGGGGGCAATTTAGTCCGCAGGCCAATTACCCTATGCAGCAGCATGTCTTTGGACAGTGGGAGGAAACCGGGGTGCCCGGCAAAAACCCACGCGGACACGGGGAGGGGGGGGGCAAAGTGAGAATAAAAACATCTAAAAGTACAACAATCATGATGAACAAAATGGGAGATGTGGAAAGGGATGAAAATACGAACGATGTAGAACTTTCTGATACCATTTTAAAAATAATGAGAAGAGAAACCAAGGAACACAACAAAAGAGGGAATGAATCGGTGTAACGAGCAATGGAAGTGTAACAGCAGCGATGTGGCAGCTGATGATTGACAGATCACAAGTAGAGCCTCTTAAAGAGAAAGATGGAAGCGTAACACATGATAGAGACAGCATCGTAAAAGTATCAGACTTTTGTGCAGATCTCTATTGCAACAAAACGTCTACGTTCCAGGGAATTAATATTTTTTTCGATAAAGGAGAAGACATTTCCAGATGTCAGAAGTAACCCTCGCACTTTGCAGTAGGGAAATAGACAGCTCTCGGACCAGATGACATTTCTGAAGACATCTTGAAAGAAAAAGCAGCACCAGATGTTATGTAAATGATTGTACCTATGTAAAATTTGCCTCCTGATAATTGCTTTTCAAAGCTGTTCTTTCGGGATAACCGTGTCGAGCGCTTCTCCTCTCTCCTTCGCGACGTTTCGCCTCCTGCGTTGGAGGCATCGTCAGGCGTTCCGAGTGTGTCTTTAAAACCTTCATCAGTAAATCAATGCCTCCATCATTCTTCCATGAAATAACGGAGCCACAACGAATGTATGCAATTATAGGCACATTATCTGCCTATGACACATGTAAATTATTCTGGAGGAACAGAACGAATAAGATAATGGACAATTTAGTATTCGTTTCTATCAGAAAACACATACATACAATCAATCAGATTCCGTAAAAACGAACTATTGAATGATGCATACTTATTATGCCTCATTATTGTATACTTTCAAGAGCCCTTTAAGTGGAAATTGATGCACTCATGTCAGGTCGTGACGTCTGTGGGTAGCGCTGTGAGTAGCGCTACCGCCTCTTGAATAAATTAACGCGGTAGCACCGCCCACATACGCCGATTGACCAATGAGAAGTCGTGTCGGTTATTTTTGTTTATCTTAGGCCAGCGCCCACCACGGGTTGATTGACCAATCAGGAGGCGATGTTGGCTCGCGCCCTGTTTTGATCACGAAGGAGACACGTGGTCACGAAGGAAACACAAGACACGGGGTTAGACACGGGAACATGGGATGAGACAGACACGGAGAGACAGGGGGAAAAACATGGGGAGACGAATAGAGACACGGGTTGAGACATGGGAGAGACACGGACACGGAGATATGGGGACAGACGGGGACACGGGGAGAAATAAATAGCATAATCTAAATTTAGCACACATTAACCATCTTAGGGGACGCTGGCAGATTTTTGCCGCTGTTAATATTGCCAGTTTCGCGACCTTTTGGTGTATTCGAAGCAGCCTTAATCATTTAATTTTTGTTGCTTTGGTTTTTATTGGTTGGTTTTTTTCTTTCGTCGTTGACATGCCGTTCTCTTCGTGGCCCTTGTGCAGCGCTTTGTGTCCCTCGGGTGAAAGGCGCTATATACATTTTTATTATTATTATTATCTCATATTGCTAGCAACATAGTCATATACCTACCAATGGAAAGTTAAGTCAGGAAATTTTCGAAATTTACACGAGAGACAGACAGCATGGAATAGAGGACTAATGTAAATTACAGATATCATACTGAAGTAATGAAAGTGGGCTGGTGCAGAACACATCTCGAGAAGGGATGATGTCTAATGGATGAGACTAGTGACAGAATGATAGCCAATGGAGTCAACGTGGCCAAATGGATGCCCACCGGCAGAGGTAGAGTGATGGGATCTGCTCGTGTGCCAGAGTGAGATGGATTGTGGCATTCCTGAACCATGAGGGATGGCATCAACAAGGAGAGGCAATCATCCATCTTTGGATAAACCATCATTGATGATGATGATGAAATTACTAGTTGTATGATGGCAATTCCAAAAATACTGTACTTCAGCTATCCATCAATAGTTGTATAAAGCAAGCAATCAAAACCATCCGATCACTGCATTAATCACGTTTGCACATTCTCCATGTCAGGTGCCTTCCTCTAAATTCTAAAACCTACATCACCCTGCATCAAACTTCAATTTCGCAAAGATAATTTTTTCTCCAGATGGCGTTCTGTATTATTCTTAATGTTCACGTTGCAAGTGGAATAACAGACATACGGTATTGTAACAAATGGGCAGTAGTATAATTGAATTCATTTATACCTATTTAATTGTTTATTTTTAGTTTTGTAACTTACATCATGGGCCCAACTAACATGGCAGTAAATGTAAATTCCATAACTGTTGTTTCTTTCGAAAACATGGCAATGTCTTCATTACTTCATCATCATTGTCAGAAACTGCTTAATCCTGTACGGGGTTGCGTTGAGCTGGAGCCTATTCCGGCAGACATAAGGCGCAAGGCAGGGCTATACCCAGGATGGTACCCCAGTCCATCACAGGGCACCGGGGGCAATTTAGTCAGCAGGCCAAATAATCTATGCAGCAGCATGTGTTTGAACTGTGGGAGGAATCCGGAGTGCCCGGCAAAAACCCACGTGGACACGGGCAGAACATGCAAACTCCATACAGAACGGCACCGAATCTCTGATTAAAACCCAGGTCCTTCTTGTTGTGAGGCGGCAGCGCTACTCGCCGCGCCACCATGCCGTCTTGATTACAGCGCCAGCTAAATGTCAAATTTGGCCAGGTGGCTTAGTGGTAAGGGTGAGAGACTTGCAGTCGGAGGGTTGCGAGCTCAGGCCCTATTTTGGAGGTTGACTCAGCCCATCATTCCACTCAGGCTGATAAAAAGACATGAGTACCACAGTGGGGGGAAGTTGACAGTGGTTGTCCTTCGGAGAGATCATCACCCCACGTATAAATGTGAATTTCCGCCACTGGCTTAGGGCTGTAAACAGGAGATGAGCATTGCGTCGATGATTGTATGAGCAGGATATCACTTTCACTTGTGACAAATATGAAAAAAGATCTTGAGATGTAAACGTTTCATCAAGATGTTAAATCTGACCCTTTTGTGTTTAAAATCAAGTGCACAATTCTTTTTTTAATTCAAACCGTTAAGATATTTGTTTTGCTTGTGGTGCGCTAGGTAAAGAACACGTGTTTATATCTTAAATAACACAGGTTTATGGTCTGTTTGGTTAGGTTTAAGTGCCTCCCAGCATCTCAAACCCTAAAACCTCTGTTGAAGGTTGGTTTATCATCTCGAGCAGCTGTCTCCAATTTGATACAAAGCAGAGCCCACTTACATATCCATTCGGCTTGTCCCCATCAATGAAGCTATCGTCTTGTGGTGTCACTGATGTGTGTTTTGTGTCAAGCTTAAGCTTAATTTTTTATATTGCTAAATAATGGAACCGGACGTATTGATTTTTGTTTGAGACCGAAATGTTTACTTACGTACAGATTAAGACACTTGGAAGCCAGTGTGAGGGAAGAAATAGGTGAAATAATAGGAATGGTCTTCGATTAGTGCTGTTCTATAACAGCGAGCATATTGGCATTGATTAGAGCTGTAAAGAAGGGTACGTTTTGACCTTTGGATCTTTGGAACATTTTTACAAAGCAGGCTTAAACTTTCTGGGCGACAGCAGGGATGAGTGAGCAAGCATTGTGGTGTCTCGTGGGCCCATCATACACATATGCCCATCCTTAACCATTCCTTTCTTGGAATTCTTGACATTCAAGGTACACAGCTCAGATTTGGTACCAACATGCAAATCCATTGGTAAGGAAAATACGTGTTTTGTCATGCTATGTTGGCAGTGGTCCACAAGCACATGTAATAAATATTCATCACAAATTAGGACCATGCCCCTGGTTTCTGTGTTATGCAGAAGGGCAATTGCACCAGCACATACGATATTCCGTATTTTTCCTCTTTCGGGCCGTGTTATTGACGGACGTCGTTAGGTAGAGTCAAATGTATCATTAAAAGTTACGGTGTCGAGGGATGAAGTTACTGTGGGAGAAATCTGGCTACCCATGGTAAAATAAACGTGTGCTTGTAATGAACATTGGCACTTACAGGTTTTATCTGTTAATTTGTTTTGCTACTAGACCCCATGATTGTCTTCTTCTTTGCGATTCTTCGAAGCACGATGGTCAGCTTCTGGACATCGTTGTCTTTCAGCTCGGCCTCGAAGTGTTTGGTAGAATTCGCAGGCAATACCAAAGTATTACCTGACAGGGATCGCGACGTGAACGCTTCTACCTTGACCCCCCCCATGATTGTAAAAGCATACCATAAATACTCAAGTCAAAGTGCTTTATATTTATAATGAAAACAATAACCATCAACAACTTAAGCAAAATGGAACTCCAGGCACATTTCCTAGAATAATGAATGCTTTTGAAAATGAACAGTGTCTTTTACGATTGGGAATGTTCGTAAAAATGATTAAATGCTTTAACACAAGAGAATAGCGACGGTTTAATTTAGTGATTGCATTGTTTGATAATGAAAACCACATTAAAGCACAATGGGAAGACCTTAATGTTAGCAATTCTAGGAAATGTTGAGTGCCAAAATAAAATAATGCACGTATGCTTTTTTAATGCGACAATATTTGTGATGTACAGAATGTAGCCTTGTTATTGATGATGCAACAAATACACGTGTGAGCGTTAACATGCTCCGATGGTAGCATAACACTGCGAGTTTCGTGGTTTGTGGAGCACGTAAAAACATACTGACCTCATTCAGTGCAGTGTCATATTACAAAGCGGTGCTTTTGGTGCCATAAAAACACCCATAGGTGGACCACAGTTCCTTTAATTTCCCAATTATCCTTAAAATAATGACGACGATAACAACAGTAAAAAGGACAGCGTGATGAAGTATGATCCATAAAACCCCCACGACAGTCATCGACTGCCGGAGCCCTTCATCCAGCGGTGCATTGACAACGTGCGTGGAAAACAATTTCTGTAGGTTTAAAATAATTACGCAACCTCAAGTCAAGTATTGTAAAACATGCTCGCCTCATTATGGAATAGACGCCCACAGATGCCAAACACGCACAAAGAAGTGGCTTCCAAAATAAGCATTTGTTAGTAGCTATCCCAGGCAATGAGGCTTGCCGAAGGCTAGTAGTGAATCCAATACGGGGGTACTCTAAGCAAGGAGTTGTACATTATTAAAGCAGAACACGATTAATATTCATGGCACTGAATAGAATGAGCTGTGCTCCATTCAGCGACTGCTGATTTATATAGAGCGATAAAGGACTCCATTGTAATGCCCGGGAGACTGGAAAGCGGCATGCAATTAAACGTATAAAGTGTCTGTCACCTAAAGGCAGCACAGTGCATTTTCACTGGTGAATCACTAAAGATTAACATCCATAATGAATTGTGGCTGTTTATAATTACGTTTCTGTGTGTGTGTTGTGTTGCAAACCAACAAATATTTCTTGCATAGCTTTCACAGCATAATGAAGCATTCAATATATTTTTCAAATTGGCCTTAAATGTCTTTATTGTCTTTATTGTATTTTTTTTACAAGGCTATACT
>JAZEWU010000009.1:6507598-6524754 GCA_036362915.1 Geotria australis
TTACTGCGGAATTTAAGTATCATTAGCACCTCCCCGTTGCGTCGCCTTTTAAATCTATTATTTCACCACTTTTCAATCAAAGCAATAAATGAGCATCCTGCATTGTATTACAGAATTGTGAATACTTTTGTAAAAATGACTGATTCCAGACACCGTTTGTAGAGTGGTGCAGCTCTGTTGAGGAAACAACGCGATCATTTAAGTCACTAACATGTTGTTCTGGAGTGTGCCAGCTTTCTAATTGCCGCTGACTCAATACCGCCTCGCATTGAGAAAATAAACAATAGATCCACGTTTCAATCCACGAAGGAAAACACCCGATCACGTGGAATTCCAAACCCCGTGGAATGTCAGCACCGCCGACTCAGACCGTTTTTTAATTCATTGCCAGAAACCGCTTAATCCTGGACAGGGTTGCGGTAAGCCGGAGCCTATCCCGGCAGACACAGGGCGCAATGTAGGGCTATACCTATAATAGGACGCCAGTCCATCACAGGGCACCGGGAGCAATTCTATTCAGCAGGTAAATTAACCTATGCAACAGCATGTATTTGGACTGTGGGAGGAAACCGGTGTGCCCGGTAAAAACCCACGCGGACACGGGGAAAACATGCAAACTTCACACAGCAATGAAGACCGGCCATCCAGAAACACAGGAACGCTGTTGTTTACCTTTTTTCAGTGTGAGTTGAAATCCCGTGTAACATTGCAAACCATTCTGATGTACAGTACATTGGACTAGGGCAGATCCTATTTAAGCTCTCCGTGACCCCTTTTGTAAAATGACTCGGGTAATGAAGTCATTCTCCAAAAGTACCCCTGTGGAAGCTCAACCACCATTATCCTTACATGCTAATCACGCTTCGCTGCACCAGGGATTTCATACTTCTCCACCATTTAAATTGCCTCAGTCATATAAATTATATCCAAACTACTTGCTCGCTTTCACAATTATGTTATTTCCCAGCTTTTACAAATTAAAAGTGCAGTATTTTTATAGTGGGATTAAAAGTCACACTGTTATGTTATTTCACCCCAATTCTTCTCTTCAAAACACTCCGCATGGAAATAATAATTGGTTAAGCTAAAATCACCCTCCTTTGATTGAACTGTCTTATCAAATATTAAACTTGCTGATAAAATATTTATTCGGAATGGGCAACTATTGTCGCTGGATGTATACTATGACAGGTTGAAGCACAAAGGCGATGGAAAAGCTAGTTTATTTTTGCTATTGAAGTCGACAATGCGAAGTTCAACAAATGGTTGCAGCCAAATTCATGCAGATGCCTTCTTACATTTTTAATTCAGTACAGTTCGTGAATGAATTACAATACACCCCCGTTATATGTTGCACATATATACTATTTACGCATTTAGCATCACAGCATTTGTCTGAAAGGTCCTTTGACCGATGGGCACAAATATAATTATTTAATGTAGAGAAACAGACTTCCTGTCTGTTAATTCGTTATCATTCACAATCATGATGTCCACAGTTATTCCATCTGGTCTGGGTGCTTTGCCTTTTTAACGCTTTCCAATTAAGGTTAAAAGCATCAATGCACCAGCTCTGTCCGTGTGTCTGCCCATCTGTCTGCAGTGGCGGGCGCTCACAATAATTCTCGTAATGACCATCCAATAAAAATGCATTTTTAAAATAGTTATAATTATTTTCGTTCTATATGTGTTCGTTATACAGTACTGAGTTATTAAAGTATCAGACTTTTACAACTGATACCCAACAGTATCTTGTCCCAATCGTGATCTACTATGCTGATTGATTAATTATCCACAAAACCAAACGGCAATCGCAGGAATATCGCTGCTAACGTCAGGCAAGCCAAGTATATCTTTTGTTTTACTCACGTAAACAAGGCTTAGGATTTCATACTTTCTCAATTGATCCTTACATCCACCTACTTGCCTTTGCAGACCCCTCAATAGAAATTCCTCACCCACTCTGAGCTATCAGATAACGCAATAACACAGACCATTGCTGACGCCACCTCCTCGCTCAGACATTCATTTCTCTCGAGGGTTACTTTGCTTTTACTTTTGCCCAAGATCTACTGGAGCTTTGATTTAGATGTTTGGAAAGATGGCGGTATTGATTAAGCGAGCGTGGATGCCTGCCAACAGTATTTTAATACGGTTGTATTTTTTTAATCCTTTAGTTTCTGGAATGTGATGTGGTAGTGATCTGTACATTGTCATTACACACAGCCACACTGTATTTATCGTAGTATTCCTTGTGCTTAACCTTGTTAAGGCTTTGAACGATAGTTTATTTACTGCGATTGGGATCTTGGTTTAGGCGAAGAGGGTGGATACGTTCTTAAGCTGTGGTTGTCTGTCTGCAGCTGCACAGACTGCAGGCTTTAATCGGGAATGTCAGAAATATGATGCCATGCTTTGTTGTTGCATTGAAAGAAACACCATTCTAATGAAACAAGAGCAACGTGTCCCAGCACTTAACATTTTCCAGACGCATACCCAACCAATCCCAGAGCTGGGAAATGTTATTATACGGCGCTCATATTTAGTTTTGCATTGGTTATTTTAAGCACTGCACAGAGGAGAATGATGCATTGTTATTACCAATGTAACCTTTCCAATGTCACCATGATTACCGGCATCAGATGAGCTAATAAGCTCCCTTGACAAAGTAGAAGGCTTCATCCTATTCTTGTTGTTGTTGTTTCTCCTATCCTCTCTCTGTCTGGTGCTCCTGCAGTTATAGCTGACGGTATTGTGCCTGATCCCCAATAAATCTGACCTTGCCTACCCTCTATTTTCTGAGAGTTTGTGCAAAGAGTTATTGCTGTAACAGCACAGGGAAGGAGGGGGAGGTGGGTGGACAAATCTCTAAGGATTCAAGCTTTGGCAGGGGTTGTGCAATCACAGATCCGATTAGAGCAATAGTTATACTCCTCCTAGCTTTGCTAAATCTCCCTGGCATAATTAGAATGTTCCTGGCAGGAGTGTACACTTAAACGGATCAAAGCAGCATATAGGAGACCGTGGGAAGAAAATGACCCTTTTCAGCAACATTTTGAGGGACACTTTTTAATCGTGTTTGTTTGTGCATTATTGTCGGTATTTTTTTCCCATGTTCAGTATATTTTTAAAAGTCTAGTTGAAGAGTAATTATTTGAAAAGATGTATTTCATGCAATAAAATAGGCACACATTTGAGTGACAGTTTTAAATGTGATTCATATCATTATATAATACCACAAATCTCATCAGATCATTTACCACTCGTGCAATAACAGGATTTCAATCCATCGGTATAAGGCTCCAATAACAATAATGTTTGTGATGAAAATGCCGAATTCCGTGCCAGGAGGAAAGCCCCAGGTGCATTAGGCAGCATTACTTAGTCTATATGTGATTAGCTTTACACACAGTGTGTGCTTCCTGTAAACAAGCTAATGCCAGCGCCTGTGCACTTCTGGTCTTTATGTCTTCCGGACATGGTTCCAATTATGTAACATTAAGCCACATTGTATGCGCTAACCTATATGACATAATGCATGTTAGTGATTGTGTGTGTCCACGCATGTGCGGACCGTTGGTGTCGTGCTTTGCGGACGGCACCGCAAGCTCTTTGGTGAGCTGGGTTCGATTCCTGGCCATACCTAACGCCAGGAGCTCGTGGAAGCTCGACCAAGCTTGGGCCTTCCTAGGTCGACTCGGCCTTAACTTCGCAATGTGTAAATATTAGCTATCTATTGATGTAGGGTTTCACGGCTTGATTCAAGACAGTTGCTCTTTAGAGCTGTTCTTTCGGGATAGCCGTGTCGAGCGCTCTCCCTCACGGCGTTTCACCTCCCACGTTGGAGGCATCGTCAATAAAAAAAAATGCCTGAGGATGCTTCCAAAGTGGGAGGCGAAACGTCGCAAGGGAGAGATGGAGATCGCGCGACACGGCTATCCCGAAAGAACAGCTCTGAAGCGCAACAATCAATATTAGCTCTGGGAAGAACAATAGCAGCTTTGTGTGGACCGGTTGAATCTTGTCTCACGCCGCGTTGTGCCAGTCTGCATTGGTGCTCACTTACAACACTTTTTACATCGGTCACCAATGGTTATACAGTCTATGTTTGTCTTAGTAAATGTGGGAGAACTAGGGCGATGGTAATAAACAGGAAAACTCTGGACCGGTTTCAACTTTCTGGGCCTCATCAAGTGGCCACGCGTGTTAAAGAAATGTTGCTGGATAATATTGGTCTGGAAAGCCAATACCGTAGGTCAATTGACTAAAACATATTTTATTTGTACGTTGAGACACACAACGGCTTTATTCAACAATCCTTAGACTGGTGTGCTGTGTCAACACTGCCAATGGGGAGATAAAGGCAACTATAGATTTCTGGCTTTAATTTGCATTTACAAGCAAGCGCTAGACCCAACAACATCTCCAGCATACAGCGGGTGGGGGCATTGCCTCTGCCTTGCATTTATGTTGATTAATTCGCACGTTTGTTGTACCACAGGCATCCCGATTCCAAAGCTTGCAAGCTCACTGGGTATTTTTTGCTGTCATAATAGACATCTATCTATCTACCTATCTGTATGCACGTGTATTTTAGAAAATATAACTTCAAATGCAGCTATATTACATCTTAAAATGTGCTCCCCTTACAAATGTATAGATTAATTCAGTATTTTTTTTACGCACTTGATGGAAATTTTATTTTTATGTTGCATTTTATTACGCCCAGAAAATACCATTTTAAAGACGGAATTAACCTTGTTCAGTATACGGTCCTGATCTCTGGCCATCCGTACTGTATCCTCGGCTATTCTGTAGCGGGTAGACGTGCGTAGGGCTGCTGGTAGTCTAATAATAAAAAATAAAACCAGCAAAAGGTCTGTGTTGCTCAACGCCAGGTCAAGCAGTTGCCTCAAGCGCAGTCACCTCAGTTGTGGCTTCTTATCAGGATTCTTGGCCCATGCCATTCAGTCCCGCTGTTACTCAACTAAAAGCTCCTTTTGCAAGCGGTGCTGATTATTCTCTACAGGCAGATGGGCTCACGCTGTCTTTGTCTCTAACACACGTAGAAATGCGATTTGTCGAAGGAAGCACAAGCAAAACTCCGTTCCGTTGCGTCGTTTATAACTGAACATATGTTTTATGATGGTTGCTTTTCATAGCTGTTCTTTCGGAATAGCCGTGTCGAGTGATCTCCCTGTCTCCCTCGTTTCGCTTCCCATCATGAATCGAGCCGTGAAAACCTACATCAGTAACAAAACATATTTTAGTCCATCTGTCCGAGTGGCTTTCCAGACTAAACTATATTTTCAAGCAGCCGCTATTTACACAAGTACGGTAAACTCGATTTTGACCTTCTAAGTCTCATCAATAAAGTCAGTGTTGTTCCACGAATGTTACAGGATTACCAGATGCTATTGGCGAGTAGTTCACTCCATACACACTATGGGAACCGGTTCAACATAAATATCAATACATGTGTTGCGGCGGAGTGTTATGGGTTGAAGAAACAAAAGCAGAACTCTGTTCCATCTTCCCATATAAGTAAAAATTTGTTTCAGACCATCGGCTCCACAGAAATGCACTAAGAGCTTGTATATCCTGGGCAGCAGTGAGGCGGAGTGGTAACATCTGCGCCTCACAGAAAGTCCCGCTCGAGGCGGCTGTATTGCCACTTCAGGCGCCTTTCTGTGCGGAGTTTGTGTCTTCTCCGGTTTCCTCCCACAGCAAAAAAACCCACTAATTAATTAATAACATAATTCGCCGATAACATCATAAATGTTGGTGCCGGCTAACCGTGTGGCTGCTTTCTCCCCTCCCCACCTCTGTGTGGTGGCGCGCCTCTTAGTCTTTCTCTGTTCGAACGAATACCATCGAAATAGAATGCATATGTGCGCGTTATAAATTGTATTTATTATTGTATACCCTATTTTCTTACGCTAGGGCACACTGTGAATGTGAATTGTTTGGACAATACTGGTCAGCATGGTCGAATATGGTCATAGACAAAACGTACATTTCATTTTACAGGGAGAGACAGACGTGCTGTCCATCCTTCATGTATTCCTTGTCTAACATTGGGTTGGGGCAGAATGCTTCAGTGTCTTCTCAAGGCCACTGGGAAAGATGACTGTCCCTGGAGGCCCGTAAGGGTTTAACCAATCTTCACCACCGTGAAGACCGCCCACTTGAGCACAGCAGTGGGTATGCTTCCGTCGAAGATTAACCAACACTGGGTTCACACAGGATTTGTTTACAAAAATGCTTTTATTAATTTGAAGAAGGGATGGCGGAAGGGGGAACGGAGGTTTACACAGGGTTTTAGTGTCTTGCCTCGAGTTGTAAAACGTGTTCACAGCACCACATTTGAGCTTTTTAATGCTATGTTCATGCATGTGTTGTGTGCTCATAGTTTCGGCCTATTTTACCTTGTAATAGTTCATCTTTCATTGCTTAATTTTTTTTAATTTGGTAAGTTTCCCCCCACTCCTTTATACAGTTTTGTCTAAACAAATTAAATACAAATAGCATGCTGCACTTTGCAGAAATTGAGAGAGCCATTATGAAAGAGATAAAAATTAAACTGCAATCAGATTATAAAGCTGGAGCTTGCGTAATCATAATGGACTATTATTACTGACCTTCAAAAATCGGATTATAGTAATATGGTGCATGTAATGTGCCACGTTGCTGTATGTGTTTGCGTATGCGCATGTCCGTGATTACGTGGGGAGCGGTGGTCGAGCGGTTATTGTACTGCGCTACAAACCCGGCGACCATAGTTAGAATCCCGCTAACGGCCAACTCCAGTGACCATTTTATGAACTGGTCCTGGGCCTCCCCTAGGCCGACTCACCCACCCCCTCGTACACCGTGCCAGCCTTTATAGGTGCTTGCTAACAGCACTTGACCCTATAAGTGTCTTGTGTTGTCTGTGTCTTGTGTTGTCTGTGAATATAGGAAGTGGAGGACTAACGGTTGGCACACTGCATTAACAATCCAGCAACCTGAGTTCAATTTCTAGCGAAGGGTAACATCAGTGATGAGGGAGGTCAGAACTTGTGGTGTGCTTTCCTAGGTCGATTCAGCCTTAAATGAGTACCTGGTGTGGTCTGCAAAACGTCAGTAAGGGGAGACAAAGACAGTCCGGTGTGTTGCTGCCAACATCACCCCTTCATATGCCATGCTGGCCTTCATAGGTGCTCGATGGCAGCATTTGCCCAACAGTCTGTTAAGGCTAAAATGGGAAGTATTTTTGTGTCACACTACACGAATCTGGCCTACAGGATGGGTTCCAGAGAATTGCTAGGATGCCCTGGTGGACCAGTTCTTAAGAAGGGCTACCAGGGTATATCTCGCCACATTTTGTTTGCAAAGTCCTGGCAACGATGATTCAACATCTTCTTGTCAGACACACTGAGAACCATACTGAACCACAATGTGGTTTCAAAATATGGCGGTCCTCTACAAACACCATATTCTCTGTCACTCTGCTACAACAGAGGTGTAGCAAATTTCACTAGGGCCCACATCTCTGTTTTGTTGACCTAGTCAAGGCCTATGATACTATCAATTGGCCAAGGCTTTGAGCTATACATTGTGCTTTCAGGGTTCCTGACCCTCTGTTCACAATGATTGAGAACTGTTATCATGGTAAACTGAAGTCTGCATGGCCGAGAGTCGGAGCCATTTCCTGTTCACCTTGGGGTATGACAGAGATGTCCTATGACCGAGTAGTTTGATAAGCGTCGCACGACTGTAACAGAGGAATATCCATATGATGCAGACACAATGGAAGGATGATTGATGTCCAGCTGTGATCAAGGGATGGCTCCATATTAATATGCTGACGATCTGTATACTTCTCATTGTGACAAAGAGTTGGAGACTCTACTGCTAAAGCTTGAATGTGCCTCTAATAGATAGGGCCTGAACGTCAGCTCCACCAAAATAAAGCACTTGACTGGATATGTGATACTGCTTCATGTAACCCGTGTGTTGATGCAGCCACCACATATCCAAACAGCTTCCGTTTAACCAGTTTGAGGGAGCTAAATGGGCGCAGCACACTCTGGAATAGTGATGGGTTGATGCGGGACAGGAGGATGTGGAGCTGATTGGACTTGCGGATGACTGGTACTAGCGATGTTAAAATCGTCCTCTGTGGAGGAGGCTCTTGAAAGATGGAGGCAGTCTCTCTCCAACAACGACGGATAGCAGGGAGGTGCGATGCTCCAAACAGGCGGTAAAATGCGGAAGTTTGGCACAATGGAGAGTACAGATGGTGCATCTTGCCAGCCATCTCAGCCAGACAACTCATAACACCGTGTCTGTCCTGTGACCTCCTGCCAGGGAGCCTTCCACACTTCACATGTGCTGAAAGTACACCTAGCCTGGCACAAGCCCTGTGGTTACCTCACCGACGCTTTGTGTCGAATGACATCTGCTATTGTTGTAAGCAATAGTGGCTCAGTGGTGATCATGTAGCACGGCCAACTTACAAACACGGGTTTGAATTCACAGCCACAATTAACATCAGCGGCAATTCACAATTTAACCAGTCCTGAGTGTGCTTTAGGTCAACTTAGCCTGAAATAACTGCCTGGTAAATATCAGCACCGTGGGAGATAAAGGCATCTGTGCGCATGGTGCTGATCGCTCGGCAGCCCACACGTGCCATGCCAGCCTTCATAGGTCTATCGCTAACAGCACTTGCCCCAACAGTTCGTTTGTCTTTCCAGGGGGTCATGACTTTTGAATGTGTCTGGTTTTGTTTGCCACTGCTAGTGAGAGGGAGGTACTCTGAAGAAGAGCCGGATTGCCACAGAGTACTGCACGGGTTGTCAGTTTTAGTGTCGTTTTTGTATATAAATAAGGCATGACAGCTCTCTGAAAGAGCTGAGCGGTGGATATGCAGAGTTACACTGTCAGCGTTTAACTGCATGTTGCCTCCATATGGTAACCAGAAGGCAACAAAAAGTCAGCTTCTCCTCCTCAATTATTTATCACAGCCACACGCATCTACAAAACAAATGAGCCCGTACCTAAAATGTGTTTATTATTGCATATCAAGGTATTTTGATGGATAATTTATTATATATGTCTAGAATCTGTTTTTTTTAGCTGGCAGGTGCAGGTTGAATGCGTGCAATTGTTGATTGTTACCAGGTACAATGTAGTATACAAAGCTGGTGCGTATTGACTCTATAAGTCATTTATAAAATTACTCTATATGAAAACCGAGAATACAATTTAAAATACAATTTCTGCTCTTTAAAATGGCACATGTTACGCCGAGGCTCAAAAGCCTTACAATTGTTTTTTATTTCTACATCTATATATGTATCAATTGTTATATATGTATCTCATGTACTCTGAATTAGACCATTGCACCAAATATTGCCTGTTATATATATTAAGGCCAGAATGTTATTGACGAATGTTTTTTTATACATATAAGTGGATGCTGCCACGGTATAATGGTTAGCTCACTGCGCAAGCAATCTAGAAATCGCCTGTTCGATTCGACCTCCCGACGCGGCAGTTGAATAATGGGGCAAGTGTCTATATTTTAAACCCACCACTCAGCGCCCTGACTGCCCATCCAGCAGTGTGAATGGAAACATTCAGGCGGCTGTGCGGCAAGGATTATTTTAATTGGCGACTGTAAATGGCATGTGGTTGCGGGCAAGTGCGGCTATTATGGTGCCTCATCCTCCTTACATGTCTGTGCAGGCATCAACATTACCCGCGAGAGCAGATAAACAAGGTTTGATAGTTATAATAATGCCGCAGCTTACTTTATTGCCACATCAAGAGCGTACCTTTAATACAATCACACGGGCCTTTACTATATCTATAAAGAGGTTATGCCAACATTGATTATTCATATGTGCCTATAAATTATTATTTTTTATTGTTAGTAGTAATAATGCCAAGCAACTGCTTTGAGTGGAGATGCGTGGTCTATCTTGTTAGCAGTGTTTGTTTGGCTAAGTGGCAGGATTCAGGAGTATGTGTAAACAGGGTATCTGGAACTAAGCTCTCTCAAGCCCCATTACAGTAGTGACATGTAGCCGACACAACAGAGACCCGTGTAAACAAAACCCATCGTGGCAAGTATCGCAGAAACCAATGTTACATAAAAAAATCAAAACTTGATTTGCGCGCTAACGTTATCGTGGAGCTCAGCGGAATACGTTTGATCGTGAAATATGAAATGTGCGTCTAGTATAGTCATAAAAGCTTGTTAGCTGGCGCATTGATTTTCCCCCAACTATTGTTTGATTCCCAAACACATCCGTGCAGCCGAGGGCACAGGGCTGTTGCAATGCCAGCAGCTGGCATTCAAAGTCATATACTCTCAGTGCACATCATTCGCTTATTAGATTTTTCCCAGGTGATGCCCGAATGACAGATGTTTTATTGATGAGACCTCAAAGTTGTGCAAAAGCCTTTCCAATTTCAGAGCCGCATTGAAAGCACTTTGGAGAGAGCTTGTTATTTCCCCCCACCACCCACCTTTGTCATAGAATATTGTGTGATACGTTTAGAAATAAGGCGTTAAAGTTAATATTACTGCAGAAATACGTAGCGAAATGCTGCTTATCCATAACGATGTAGGGGGGACGCGATTGGCAGAACCTTTTTAGCCTCATTTAACAGGAATTACTCGTGTTATCTAAGCAGCTATTCGTGTATTCATGCAGATAATTGGATGGATTTGACACTTTCAGCAGATAATAGGAAGAATTAGCTTTCACTTCTAGGTGACTCGTATCTGGAGATGTGTTTATCCAAGAAGAATAAATCATAGAAAGAATTGTCCCATTGATAACACTAATATTTTCCACACATTGACAGTATGGTGCCTACAGTCTATATATTATCCAAATCCTCATCATTGGTTTTGGAGGGGGGGTGTATGATTAATAGGAAGAGTGGGTAATGGGGACACAGATAAAAAGGAGTTTCATTCTCTGTTCGAACCGTTGTTGATAAAAAGTGCGTTTCTAAGGATGATCTACTATATCAAAACAGCAGTCCACAAACATCATCATTAATCTACAAATGCTGCGTGGCTTGTAATAATATGGAAATATGAACGCAGTCTTCATTTAGCGGCATAATTAAAATATGGCCTGCTTTATGTTAATGCACTGGGTGATGTCCGTCCACAACAAGAACGGATAAACAACACCTGAAAATGGTTTAGATAAATGTTTGTATTGTAGCGGTGGCCTCTTAAGTGAGTGGAAACAAATTTCTCTCCGTGGCCAATTTGACGCACATCATTTATTTAGCTCGCCGGAGAAAGTGCCCTGCGAAGAGCAATACTTTGCAAGCTGCAACGAGGCTGTGAAAGCAGCCGAGGCATGCATATACCGTATATCAGAAGGGTAAGTCGAACCAAGGTCATTAGGCAGCCCAGGCACGGCACTGCATATTGCCATGGCAGCTAATCTCTGGTGAACTGCTGAATATAAACATGAGATATCTTGTTGTCCTTAGAAGAGCTCCAGAAATATTAGAAGTGGTGGCGTTACAGCGGGGGTTTGCACTAGGGTGTCTAATTATACCATATCCCTATTTATTCCACTGTTTATTTCGGTGCGAGAGTTCTTTCTCTTAACTCGCGTCTTCTTATTTTCAAGGCTCTCTCTCTCCCTTTCTCTATTTATTATTTTATTTAATCACTTTCATAATTATTGACTAGCTGATGCTTATTTAGGGCGGCACGGTGGTGCGGTGAGTAGTGCTGCCGCCTCACAGCAAGAATGCCCCAGGTTCGAATCCCGGCTCGGGTGCCTTTCTGTGTGGAGTTTGCATGTTTTCCCCGTGTCCGCGTGGGTTTTCGCCAGGCACTCCGGTTTCCTCCCACAGTCTAAATACATGCTGCTGCATAGGTTTATTGGTCTGCTCACTAAATTGCCCGAGGTGCCCTGTGATGGACTGGCGTCCGATCCTGGGTATAGCGCTGTCCTGCGCCCTGTGTCTGCCGTGATAGGCTCCGGTCACTGCCAATCCTGTACAGGATTAAGCGGATACTGATAATGATGATGCTTAATTATAGCATTTTTTTCCCAGTACAATTCTTTTAAATCTGCAGGAACCTCTGTCCGCCAGCAATATAAATCGGTACAATTGGCAGTTGCCGTGCAGTTGGGTAACGTGTGAGTAGTCCTACCTCTTCCAAAACGTGTGGCCAGCGTTAAAGATTAGGCCAAAATATCCTCTCGAGGGAATCCCTGTAGCTGCCTCTATTAGATGCCCTTTTACCAGCCTTGGCATGATCTAAGGCTTGCAAGGCTGCACCTTTATCTTTTACCTTACACAGTCGTGTTAAACCACTGTATATCACCGGGCTCTTCTGCGGTTTGAAAAATTCACAAAAACAAATCTCAAGCAATTGCTTAACACAGTAAAACGTGTGCTTAGCCCATCAACGCACTTTACACACAGCATTCCTAGCAAAGTGTTTCGGTGACTTCTTTTCCAGGAAAGTCTTTAATCTTCATGTCACTGTTTGAATATACAATTATCTTTCTACTCCAGTGGAAAAGTGGGGATGGAAGAAAGAAATAGAAAAACATTTACAGTAAGGGCAGGATTACCAGATTGTCCTGCCGCAAAAATCTTTGTGGAAGGAGAGAGACTGAAGCGGGATTTGCCTACTTTGATGTGGTGGTAGATTGTCAGAAGAACATGTCCCCAGCTGTCTAAACATACCCAAGAATGGCTGCTTAAAAAAAAATTCCCTCCAAATTGCAGGAAGAGAATTATTTAAATGGCTTACGCCAATTGCAGATGTTTCTTTTAAAAACGTGAAACAGTAGGGTAACGCGCACGTGTGTTCTGTGGGGTTTCATGGCTATGAGTGGTTGTAATAACTGCCTCTCAGCAACCACCATCGCACTTACCTCGTGGGTCATTTGGTGGGGGGGTATTCTTTCAGTCTGTGTTTTTAAAATAAATATATAAATGGCCACGAAAGACCACCCATCTTGCTTGCAAAGTCTGCATATTTTTTTCCCCCCTTTGTTTAACAAAGAAACACGTACGAAAGCTTATTTCTGATGAACAAAATCTGTGGTTTTTACCCTGTAACAGTGCTCCACTTCATTACGGAACAGATGCGATGTTATTTTTCATTTTGATTCAGTCGAATTGAGTCATTTAAAATGTGCACATTATCGTGCTTATTATAATTAAATTCCCAAATGTGTTTGCTGCCAATGAAATGAAGTCTAAAATACCGTATTGATTTATGGCGTGCAACGTCAATAACACATTAAATAAGGCAACTCTTAAAACCCTGGCAACTGTAAATACAAAAAAACAATCCATCAATATCAAATCTGGAGGAGAGCTACACTTTTATTTGTGTGCATAACCTTGAAGCAGAAAAGTGGTTGTCACCGCACTGCAGTAAAATACACAGATATGCCTCCCAGAGACTCGAAGCTGCTTTCCAGTATCCTCAAAGCCTCGCTTGTGGCTCCTAATACGCATTGGCGACGTAGACATAAAGTTGATACAGCAGCTCTGTGTGCGTAATTCTAGCGCTGGCATTGGAATGTCAAGGTCGCGGCAAGGCTACTGAGTATAATTTACTGCTTGCAAGTGTACATTTTTTATTGACTTTTTCAGTCCGTAAAAACTTTGGAAGAGGGGGGGGGAAGTCACCGAATCATGAAAGATGTCAATCCAAGGGCTGGTCGACGCACACGTGCATAAGAATGCGCGCACACATCACCGTAATTACGTTTACAAGTGCTAAAATCATATTAAATACAATTCCCTGCGAGCTTTGAATGTTCACAACACAATGGTGTCTGTTCCAGTCACGCACCCATCATCAGCATCAGGTTGAACACGTCAGTTATATCCATCCATCCATTGTCAGAAGAGGAAGCCTACTTAAAACGAAATCTTTGCTGTTCAGAGTTTGCTTGATGGCTTTAAGCATTAACACCATCATAGTTGCGCTTCAGAGCTGTTCGTTCTAGATAGCTGCGTCGAGCTATCCCATGTTGGAAGCTGAATAAAGCCCATCCCAAGCCATAGCCGTCTCGGATTGCCCTGCGAATCGACAGTCCATATGGAACTTGATAACGATGTCATGTCGTCATCGCACCGTAGCGAGGCATACCTCCTCTCGGACACGATCCCTCCTTGGGCTGCTATTCTCTGTAAAGGCGCAATGCAGCAAACGCCACGGGCAAGCGTCGCGGTTTATTTTAGCGGCGATTCCGTTCGAGACGGAATGCTGACAGCCAAGCGGCATGCTCGTTATTCCGTCTTCCAGACCTCGCGCTTTAAACCTGATCCCACGACTCATTTGTCACTGACCTCCGCCTAAGAGCCTCATGCCTCCCGTTGCCGAAAGGCCAGTAAATTAATAGCTCAAGAGTGTGTGTTGTCAGCACTCAATGGCCCAGACCCTTCATTTGTATGCACGGTGATGCGCGCCGCCGCGAGACAGCGGGCAGTGAAACGCTTCGAGATAAACCAATAAGGCAGAGATTGTTGGTAATGCGGGTAGTAACAAATGTTTACATTGTACTTTGGGAAATTGTTACACAAACCCCGAGTAAAACGTCCACATACCGGCCACTGTATGTTGATTAAGACCATGTCGGGTTTTTTTTTAGGGTTACATGCGTTAGTTTCCTGGAATCACACCGGGTATCATAAAAGGCTGGAAATGCTTTGCAGCTGTGCAAGATACAGTTTTTTTTTGTTTAAATCAACCGACACGACTCTTTCAGAAAATTGTTTGCACTCGACGGTTTATACCGCAGAAAATTCACGGAATTGTAAAGGTTGAACGTGTCGTTTATTTGAAGTGCTCTACTTGGGGGGAAAAAATGTTTGGTTTGTAACGTTTGAGACCCTTTTCAAGATGACATTTATCATCATCATCATCATCAGCAGCAGCAGCCACAGTCAGTCCACTGCTGGATGAAGGCCTCCCACAGTTGTCGCCGTCTCTCATGATCCTGTGATGTAACCATCTAATTAGCACCTGCGTGGTCGCCGATTTCACGGCTCTAATCTCTGCGGTGGACTTCCTCCTGGGTGTGTTCCCTCCTCTGGTGGCCACTCCTATTGTTATGCTGGCCCCCCCCCAGACGTCTTGCAGCGGCATGTCCTGCCCAAGCCCACTTGTTTTTCTTAACAGCGATATTTAACCAGTATATATTCTCCAACGCACATGCTCTTATTTCTGTATTTCAGTGAAATCATAAGTGAAATCACAAGTATCGTTTGCGCACTTTCGTGAAATTAGCTCCACCCTCTTTATCAGTGTCAAGTTGTTATGATCTATATGTAATAGCAGGCAGTAATGCCGTGATTAGAAACAGTCTTCTTGAGACACATGGTATAGAGTTTCATATTATCAAGTTCAGCTTTCAAATAACGCTCTCTCGTACACCTTTCTTTCATCGTTTTGTTCTTGATTTACCTTCCACAGCTGTCTCAGGCACGCATTATCTGCTGTGTGTTCCAGTTGTGTCCCTCTGACAGAAATCTCTGAATGTTTAGCGAATTTTTTTGTAAGTTATTTTGGTTTTGTTCATGTTTATCTAGAGGACAACTTTACAGCCTTGTTTAGCCGGACGTGGTTGTGGCTATGGCCTGTAGTGCAGCGCTATGGAGGTAGCGACGGTTGGAGGATCACCACACAAGTGTTGTGAAAATCCATTGCCGTGGGCGTCGAGGAGGTTTCCTGGCTAACCAAGAGAAGTACCACACATTGACCAATCGCCATCTGTACTGATGTAGGTTTTCACAGCTCGATTCATGATGGTTGCTCTTCAGAGCTGTTCTTTCCGGATTGTTGTGTCGAGCGATCTCCTGCTCTCCCTTGCAACGTTTCGCCTGCCACGTTGGAAGCATCATCATGGTATCCCGAAAGAACAGCTCTGAAGAGCAACCATCAAGATCACCATCTGTTTCCATTTGTATGGGGATATAGTGTTGCCCCCTCACATGCGGAGATTTTCTCCAGGTGCTCCAATTTTTCCTCCCACTTATATAAACATTCATCATTAATTAGCTGAATAAAACATTAAAATCAAAAGCCAATGCAGGATTCTGCTGAAAAAAAAAACCAGTGCTATGAATCATTGTGGCTGTCCTGGATAAATAAGTAAATAAATACAATTAAGTGTCATCACATTTACTGCCGTTCATTCCCATTGGATACTATAATGATAAAGACCGGGAATTGAGCTCAGGTCACTGTACTATTGGGCACTGCAGAAACCACCGCGCCACTCACCGTAACATGATTAAATAAATATATCTTCCCTTTGTATTTTTTAGTGTAAATTCAGAGCAAGCGAAGTAAGACCACCTGTGATACCACATCTGTGGTACAATCAGGTGGTATTCCTGTAACCAAGAATACCTCACAGATGTATCACCTTCTTTGCCTTTGATAGCTATGCATTGTCTGTGAGTGATTCTGCTCAGCTGGATAAATGTACAATTGAGCATCAGTCCTCAGAAGCATCAGAGGGAGCTTACTATGTCTCCACATTTTCCGTTTAGATAAATGATTTTGCCAAGGTGGCTTCAACATACGAGGTCAATGGATCAAGTGGACAGATTCAGATTTTGATTTGCAGCATGTGAACAATATCTAATCTGGCTATCGCAAGGTCAGTGGGTTAAATTAATGGTAAAATACAAATCCAGCTTATCCAATCCAACGACATTGCAGAATAACTGCCAGGAGATGGGAAATAATAAAAACAAGCTGTGTATTCTGTACGTGCGCCCCCAGACTTGAACCCAGAAATACATTTTTATAAGGTGAGACGATAGGCTTTGTATTGCTTTGTCCGGGAAAATAATGTCCTCCCATCTGTCCATTCGTCTGTCCAAGGGCACGTCACATGTTTTCAAGAAAACTACAAAACCCCAATAACCAGTTGCTGAAAAATGTAACACATAGGTTACTATATATCAATGCAAGGTTCTATATATTTTTTTTCAATGACTTACCTTCAAAAACGATATCATTTGAAGATAATACATGCACACTGTGTACTAGAGTAATACATGGTTTACTTTTAACAAAGCTACTGGGCAGTTGGAGGCAGTCGCCCTCCAGCAACAACGGAGGGCGGAGGAGCGACGCTCAC
>JAZEWU010000009.1:6524781-6549229 GCA_036362915.1 Geotria australis
ACGTGGCCTCAAGGTGCATATGGCCTGGCACAGGCGCCGTGGTGACGTCACCGCCACTTAGTGGCGAATGGCGGTTGTTGTTGCATTCAGTTGCACGAGGGAGTGATACTACCGTTGTTGTTAGCGCATTGCACAATGAACATGGCAACCCAAGTTCATATCCGGCCCAAGGGCAACATCGATGATAAATATCTGAATCGGTGGTGAGACTCCCCTTTGTCGACTCAGCCTTAAACAAATACTCGGTGTGGTGTGTGCCAACCCCACGTGTGCTCTACAGGTTTTTTATAGGTGCTCACTAACACCATTTCACCAAATAGCATGTGTAATCACATGGTAGGATCTTTGTCTTTTTGTGAATTGCTCTCAAGAGCTGCTCTGTCTGGATCGCTGTGTCGAGCAGTCTTCCTCTCCCTTGTGATGTTTCGCCTGCCAGAGACATCATCATTAGCCTGCTGGCTATCGACATAGCTATCCCGAAAGAGCAGCTCTTGAGAGCAATTTTCATATATCGAGCCGTGAAAACCTACCTCAATACTTTGTCCTTTTGTTAATCGTACATGGCTTTGCATGTTTTTGTAAGTGAATTGGTAGAGTGAAGTCCATTCGTAACGATACTCGTGGGAAAGACTCGCGGTATCGTTATATGCGGAGTATCCTTCCTGCGAGCCCATCGGGGGCCTCGAGCAGAAATTATTTTTGGGTGCGTCGCCTGACCACCAACGTTAAGCTACATGACTGAATTATATTGCATATATTTAAAATAGCTACACTGGTGAACGAATTACAAGTAAAAACACCACCACTGATGGATAAACTAATTTCAAGTAAAAACACCACCACTGATGGTTAATCTCAAAAATCTAGCTCAGTAGGTAGTAGAATTTAGACCGGCTATTAATAAACACATTCAAATTCCTAGAGGAGCAAACGGATTGAATGCATGTCACGGCTATAATTAATAAAAATAACTGGCATTGTCTTGGACAAGTGCCTCTAAAAGTGGGGGATAAAGTAAAAAAGCAAACAGGGAACAAACTCGGTATGAAACAGGCTGAAATTGCCAAGAGAAAGATAGAATACACAGCTGTGTAAACTGTTGGGAAAGGATTGGGAATAGAAATCAGAGAGCAATACACATTTGACTGAAGATGGAGATGTCAGACTCGATTAATTCTACTTTTAATTCACAAAACAAAACAAAATTGCATTTAATTTACAGTTTAGCTGAAGCCTATTTCAGGCACACATTTTTTGTTGTTGGAGAGAGGGTTAGGTTGGCATGCTAAGATTTGTATTGAAGGAAGCGGCGCAGGATGGCGATCAAAGGTTGCTATAAACCCCCCTTTCAGGGCTTCAAACATCACCCGCCACAACAAGGCATATGTGAGCGCACCCGTGGACTAAACCAGTAACATAGCATCCCTCTTTCTATCGGGAGCAGAAATTATTTTTGTCAGTGATGTTACTGGAGGCAGTTTGCGTGCCCATTTTTCTTGTGGATTCAGCCAAACCAATTGTAGGAAATTTGACCCGCGTGACATGTGTGCTACATGTGGCGTGTGGAGAAACCTAACACAGGGTAGGGTGCAACATCAACTCTTGCCAGTAATCACTGTGAGCCGTTGACATAAAAAGGGTTGAAATAAATTGTGGGTGTATTTTTTTTGCATGTGGAAATGGAATCTCGCTTGGTTTTATTTTTTTCGGTATAGATATCATCGTCATATCTTACCGCCACATTTCCATTTGGTTCTGATAATGCAGTGTAGCTTACATTAATGCTTGCGAGATGCTCAGTGAGCAGAAACAAGACTTTGTCATTTGCTTTCATTGGATCGTGATGTCATGAAGCATTTTGTCACAGAACATTCCACTGCCTAATTTAATTTCCTTCCTGTCAAAGATGAACATGCATAATTCCCGATGTGTTTATTTATTTATATATTCATTTAGTGAAGGAAACATTGTTTTGCCATTATTATTTAACAGGGTGCATTTCGGTTTATGAATCCTTCATTATGTTGGGTATGAGATCTCACCTAACATTGGCCAGTTATATTTTGCTTTACTGTGTCTACCTGTATTCTTCCGATAACTAATACTGTATAAAATGTATGTCCTATTTACTGTTGTGAGTAATCATTAATTTTATTATGAAGTGAAATACACATTATCTGACCTACATATCAATGATTAAAAAGGCTACGTAAGAAATGTCTTGAGCACCTATCTCATGAAAATATTACAGAGAGTTGTGTTATATAACTGGATTGAAATGGTCAGTGTTGACATTTAGATTGTTCATTTCCATTCCTTGGTTGAATGATTATCTTAACCACAAAGCTTTCTGTTCGCGTCTGTCATGGACAAACTGGTATCGCCAATGTGCAGATGGCCCTTATGCAAAACAAAACATTGAAATGACACGTGGAAACCACAAACGTTGAGAAGCAAAATATTTTATTACTCGTTTGTTGGTGTGACTGCTTTGATAAGACTATATCACCCCTCTCCTTTGTCAGCGTAGCTCAGGTCTCGACAAAACAGAAGCCATAACTAATTACAAGAGGGCAGAAAAGCTAATTGAATGCCAGAACGCCACAATGTATCACGGGGTAATTAGCAGCAGACATGGTGCAGTGATGTGGCTCGAAATTAGGTGCTGTGTGCAAAATGGCTTTTCAACCATGACTGGCTATGGTTGAGAAACAGGTCCACAGATATGCCCTCTTCACCTCCCTGCAGCCCATTAGATTCGCAGTGTTCAAAAAAGAGAAAAAAAAATCTCTCGCAAAAATTCAGTTCACACGTTTCAAATTTTTCAGAACGCATTTTAAAGAGTTCAAATTTGGTTGTTACTCATTAAATTACTGTAACATGGAGATACAGTAGTTTTGTTGTAGTTTTATTTTCTGTGTATGAGTGCAGAAACCTTATGATATGCCCTATTCCCTGATTCTATTTATATTTTCCGTTCTCCCCACAATACTAGTTTGTATCCTAAACATGCGTGCAAACACATTTCTATACATGTGCCTATGTTATTTGTAGCAAATCTATAAGAATTTAGGTGTATCAGAAAGCAACGAGCTTTCATGTCATTGTGAGGCTTCGCATTTTATTATGATCGTATGTTGTATGCCTTTGATCCCTGCCTGGCTTGGTTTCAATTTTTAGCACAAGGCCGTGTGATTCAATAAAGGATTGTTGAGAAGAGTAGAGACCGCTGGTTCACATGGAACAGCAGGTGGAGAAATGTGTAATTGATCTTAGGCAGCAGAACATTGGTTGACAATTATTTTATGTGTACGTGGCAATGCTTTAATGGCTGGTTAGGCCCAGGCTTCTACATACAGCATGCTGTGTGTCGCTGTATGATAAGGAAGCCAGGATCCAGGTTATACAAGTGGGTACGATTTTTTGATGGAAATACTGCGGTGTCAACATGTGGGGAGAATGTGCCGTGGTGTTAATGGTTAGTATGCTGGACCTGCAGTCCAGAGGTTGCTTTTGCGGTGGTGGAAACAATGGTGGAATTCTTTTTTTAACAATCGCTCCCCACCTCTCTCCAACGAGCAGTATAAACGGGTTCACCACAGTTAGTCGATCAGCAGGTCACATATGTTGGTCAGCAGGTATTCCTCTCTTAGCAAAGTTTCTGCTCACACGTTGGAGGAATCATCAGGCTAGAAGGAGGCATCATTAGCCTGATGATGCCTCCAATGGAGGGAGGAGGAACACCAGACACGGTTATCCTGAAAGAGCAGCTCGTGAGAGTAATTCTTATACATCGAGCCATGCAAACCTACATCAATACAAGGCAACCTTGCGTTCCACGGGATAACAACACAATATAAACGCAGCTTTATTGAACATACGTATCAAACCAGTGCATGCAGATGTATCAGTTATATCGTGTACTGATGTAGGTTTTCACGGCTCAATTCATGATGGTTGCTCTTCAAAGACGTTCTTTTGGGATAGTCATGTTGAGCGCTCCCCCTCAGTTGTATCGTGCTCAACTGCGTCATTTGCGCTCCAGGAGCAAGGGCTCAAAGAGAACTCTTCCTCCACAAAGACGTGAAGTCACACTCAGGGCCTTGCTTGAATTAAACCATTAGATCGCTCTCCACATGCGGTCCATTCAGTGAGCAGTGCCAATCCGAGACGTGACAGCATTCATCGCTCACACTGCGAGCCCCCGGACGAGCAACTTCAAAGAGCAAAAAATGTAATTTTCGAAACGTAAAACTCTAATTGAATTAATTTGATTAAACCGTAGGCCCGAGTCATGCTGCATTTATTTAGGTTCGGTTCGTGAACGTTGCACCGGTTCAATTAGTTACTACGTCTAGTTAACGGGTTCACACGTGTTCCCGCTAAAAACAAATACATTTTCTAGCGCACGACCAGACCATGTGAAAGGTGAGATCTTCTTCTTCTTTGCGATTCTTCGAAGCACGATGGTCAGCCTCTGGACATACGGGGAGCCACTCTCCTCCGTGCTGGAAAATGCCTTGGTCCCACAGGTGACCCATACAACTGGATGTTGTAGATGCGGTGTTACCCATTGCAGAGAGAGGTCACGACTTCCCTTCACAACACCGTGCCTCCCACACAGCTGTCCCTCCAAATAGAGTTCTCTACGAACACAAATGTTTGTGTCCACATAGCCTTTCCGCTTGCAACCCCTGTTCGTGGCGATTTAGTTGTTTCCAGGCCAGGAACACCGACCGGCACGGTCCTCAAAATTGCATTGCATGTTATCGCCAAAACTCCTTGAATTGTTAAGGTTGATTGGAAAAAAAAAGTGGCATTTTAATAAAATAACCACGGATATAAACGTTTCTGCATCTGATTCGGACAGTAGTAGTGTTTCCACCTGTCCTGGTTTTCCCAGGATCGTCCTCACGTTGAGGTATCTCTCCCTGGACATCTATAAGTCATGCTGGAGCATTAAAAGTCCTGGATTTTTGCCAGGTGTTCAATAATAATGCACCACTCGAGGCAATGCATTTACATCTAGTTGTCACCCCCTTCCCTTATTGTGAGATATTATTTTTCTTCCAATGATATGCCTTGGTTTTTTGTAGATCAGAGGTGGTAACCCTTAACCGTAGGTTTATCATGTGTTGATTGTGAAGTCACCTTAAATATAAATATTTCATTCATGTGCACACTCACGGCCTCGGTGAGAAGCCACTCTTACCCTTGATGTTGCTCGCATGGAACTGTTCACTGTATTAGATATTTCCCCCAAATGGAGTCTGTTAACGCACAGCTTCCACCGATGGCTTTTCAAGTACGACGACCAGAAATGGTTCTTTGTCCATGTGTGAGTGCACTTGTGTGGAAATTATATCTGAACCAGTACAGGTCGACTTAGCCTTCGATGGCTAGCCAGAGTGGTTTATAAACATCATCATTTTGAAGACAAAATCTGTTGGGTGTGGTTCTAAACACAACATCCTTCGCTCCGTTGCAGAGTGCCGGCCTTAATAGGTGCTCACAAGCACCACTTGCTTCATCAGTTTGAAAGGCTATATGGGAGATATTTGTCTTGCTTTGTTTGCATTTGTGGATGTGCATTTATAGGCAATGTATTTGGAAAAAAATACTTATTAGAATGCTGACTATTCCTTCATTAGTCCGTATGCATTATTAAAATTGTAATTTTGGGTGATTAACTCGTTTGCACGTACAAGTAGAAATAGTTAATGGGCACGTGTGTTAGTGCAACATCGCAGGCACGTTTTCAGGCACGTTTTCAGACACGGCATTGGTTTTTTCGAACGCAGCGCTGCACACTTGTAAATTGAGATTTAATTTTGCGAATTCCCCCCCCCCCCATAAAATCTGTACACGTTCACTGTGGACCGTGGCATTAGAGTAGGTGTCGTTAATGAGCGTGCGCCAACACATTTCCTCAGTAATAACAATAAGCTTTTGTGAACAGAAGATGAGTTACATCATCCAGTCCGCTTTCAATGCTGCTGGGAGCGCCAGCCTTGTAGCATTGCCATCCGGATGACCTCATGGTTAAAACAGGCTGTTGTTTAATTTAGCATTACAGATGTTATTTTTTTTTTACTGACAAATGAATAAAGGTTAAAGAGTCAGAAACTCTGTTTATTTATTTTTCATTTGCCAGAATGTTGCCTTTTATTTCATTGTGCAGTATTAATGCGTCTCTGGAACATTAGCAGGCACCTTCTTTTCTGCCTCAAAGCGGATTTATTTTTTTCTTTTAGATCTCAGGTTTTTTCTCAGAAGGATCTATTTTCCCATATTAATGCACAGCTAAAATATTCCCGAAGTAATGAATGTTTTTCAAGTCTGAATTTGCTTTATTAACTCTTTATTTTGCCGTAATGATGGTTTAATAATGCCCTTTATTTATCCCTGAAAACCTCGCAGAGTCTCGAGTCAATCTCTTAAGAGAGTCTTGCAATGTAATGTTTTTTTCCAGTTCCATAAATGAGCGTTTTGCATTTCAACAATTTAGTTATCATAGCAAGTTATTTCAACACTCCCCTAGACTATTTATATTGCAAAGTTTTATTACGACGCTGGCCTCTGTTACTTTGATATTGGAATGTTAATAACACGATCAAGTAACTCTTTTTAAAAATGACCATTGGATTTCTTGTTGCTCGATATGGGACGTATCAGCCAACTCGGCTAACGCACAAATTGGACGAAATGCAAACATTTTTATGAATTTTGCACATTCTCTGCAGCAGTCATGCTTCAGTTTTGTCACTATCTCCCAGCACGCCCCCAAACAAGGCCCCTGTGCGTCCGGAATGTTAGCAGTCTGTGAGTAACGGAGCCCTTTTTTTGTTAGAATTCTCAAGAGTCAGAGGAAATCTGTTTTGCTCGCACAGCCAAAACTATGGCAAAGTGACAAGATTTGTGGTTCTTTTCAAAGGCCAAGACATTGACGGCATAATACCACACCAGCAGCACAAAAACACCTTGGTTTAGATGTGAAAGTGCACGCATCATTGTAGGCTCCACGGTATTGAGTACTGCGTATGATGACTAGGGTATATTTTTCTTTGTGCAGCTTAAACTGCAAATTTAAATTCGATAACATAGTGGTTGTATGATCTTGGTGACTTCACTGCTGGATGAAGGCCTTACTGCGTGTGTAAGACTGATTCGGAAAATCTTTTCCACTCGTGAGATGTAAACGTTGCTCCAGTTCATAGGGATTCGATCTCCGGGCACCAGTATCATAGAGTGGTGAGAGATGCAGTGCACGACCACTCCTCCCCCCTAGGCTATTTAAAGAATCCCTTTTTTCTCCTTTGTAAGTTTACTTTTTAACATAGTGACACCGAACACCAATACATCCTCATAGTGTAATGAATAAAGAGGTGCGCGTGAAAATAACCATATCAACGTCTAAGCGCATTTTGAAATTAAATATATACTTTTTGGCAGTATACTAAACACGCGGACTGTGACAGGGAAATTAGATGTGTGTTTTTGTTTGGTTGGCCTTTAATGTAATCGAAATAAAAAAGCACTTTGATGTGCTCGGATACAACGCATCTTGCAATGTAAATGTCAGTACTTTTTAAAATATGAATCACTCCGTGTGAAGTTGCCATGGGGTTAACAGTCATGGGCCAATCCCCAGATAGTATAATGAGGCTGGGATTCTCTGTACATACATATCACAGCACTGGCAGATGTGTCCATGCTATTTTTTAAATCTGATTACACCCCTCTTTGGTTAGTGGGGTGTGCAATGTAAATGACACCCTAATCTGGGAGGCTATGTGTATAAATAATTATGACATTTATGATCTGCTTATGACCAACATTTAAAGGCCACTTAAGGATGTTAAATGTTGTTCCTTTACATGCTTAATACATTTGTTAATGGCCTTTATTTGCAATCTTATTTTTGCATTCAAATACGTTTATTGTGCTCATTGATGTATTTGTGTTGAGCTTGGCTCAAACATCAAATGAGTCCTGCATTCGTTGGTTAGTTTCAACAACACGATGCATTTTCAGAGACTATAATGGGGGTCAAGGTAGAAGCGTTCACGTCGCGATCCCTGTCAGGTAATACTTGGTGTTGCCTGCGAATTCTACCAAACACTTCGAAGCCGAGCTGAAAGATAACGATGTCCAGAAGCTGACCATCGTGCTTCGAAGAATCGCAAAGAAGAAGAGACTATAATCATGGCTAAATAATCACTGCCCAGACACAATCGTGATTGTATGCAAGCGCGACAAAAAATACTTAGTCAAGTTATTGAAATATCATTGATGTAAAAAAAATCTGGGGGGAGAGGCGGTTTCTTTTAAGGAAATGTAATTTTATGATAATCATCGTTTAATTACGGGGGAACGCTGTGCGGTCGTTCAAACAACGCTATCAACCTGGTGCCCTGAGCTCGATTGGCAGCCATGGCTAACATTAGTGGCGAGTGATATCGGAACCCGCCCTGGAATGTCTTCTTCTTCTTCACCAACTCGCACTGACGAGCCTGTTGAAGCATGTGCAAGCAATCGTCTTCACTGTCGTGAAGTGAGCGTGCGTTTGTCCAGGACTGACCAAGGGCTGAAAATTATTGTTATCGTATGTTGATATTAAACCTAAAAAAAACCATTTATTTCGATAACGCTGTCATAAAAGGAGAAGATATATGTATAGAGTAAGAGCCAGGCTCATGCTTAGGCTACGTTCCTGGGGAATCGAGTGCTTGCTGAATGAGCGCTAAAAGGGGTCAGTATACCATTGCATATATGGAGATGCGTTCCTGAAGCCGTTATTTCTTACTTATGAGTGCTATGAGCGTTTCATTGGCGTATTTGTAAACAAATAGTGTTACAATCTATTGATAAAGCATTTCAAGGCTCGCTATATGATAATTGCTATCAAGAGCTGGTCTTTAAGGATAGCTGAATGAGAGAGGAGGACCGCTCAACGCGGCTATCCTGAAAGAACAGCTCTTAATAGCAATTCTCACAGTGCTGCAGTATTATTTATTTAACAACAAATTAACACGTAAAGACTTGTAATTGCAGAGAGTACAATCTGTTATGGATGTAGTCTAGATGCCGTTATTGAAGATGGTGAGGTGGTGCACCGGTTTCTGTGGAAACACTGGCCACGATACATACTCCCAGGAGCGAGTGAACAGTGGACATTTGCACCCAGAAAATGTAGTGTGAGACAATCCATTCTTATTTTATCATCCTCATTTTAATGTTTTACATACATTATATAAGTGTACCCCTACAACATCATGTTGCTTTTACCACATACAAATATGTCGCTCCCATTGGCTGAGGGAGTGTAAACAAAGATGGCGGCTCACTGTGAGCTGTGGGTATTTGACTCCATCCATCCATTATCAGACACCGCTCAATCCTATACAGGGTTGCAGTCAGCCGGAGCCACATTATGGATTTCAGAGCAAAGAGCGCTAAAACGAATCAGCGTTGTGCGGGGTCGCGCTAAGCGGAGTCTCAGTGTACAGTATATGTAATAGGCGACGTTTTGAGCAACGGCTCCCTTCATGACACATATCGGTCGATTTTTTCTAGAATGTGTGACAACTATGAATGCACGCCTTCGTATTATTGTTGATAGAGACATCAATGTCAAACCAAAGAACATTATTTTCACTGAAGTGCCCTGAAGGATATGAGATATGACTTTCCAAAATAATGCGTATAAACATGAGCTAAACGAGGAAGTGCATGAGATGTGAGGTGTGCCGGCTTCTTCATGGCCGTATTTTGGGTGTTATGTTTGTAACTTTGACTGATTTTCTATACAGTACGTCGCTAATAGCATCACAATTTCATTTTAAAAAAAGAGAGAAAATATCTGATCATCTCTACAAGGGTTTTTGTGATGCTCCCCTCTGCTACAGAAAGACAGATTATCAGACGGACAGAGGGACCAAGTTAATGTGTCGCAACCAGAGTTGGAGAGCTTTAAACCGCATGCATGGCAAAAACATTAATTACGTAGTCGGCATGTCTATTTATAAATTATGACATGCTGGTCAAATGAAAACAACGGTATTGATTTGTGTCGAAAACATGGAAATGCTTCTCAAAATGTGCACATTTAAGTGTAATGTGATTTATGTTTAAACATTTCAAGGTAAAAGCACTTTCACGAGGAAAGAATTTGTATCTTTTAAAATAACTGACATTTACTGTTCTATTGCCTCTGCTCATTTTCCGTGTAATGAATTCAGAGCGACTAATAGGGCAAAGCGTTAGGAAGCAGGCCATTAGTAATTAGTACATTAAACACAAGTCAGCGGAACGTGACCTTTCTCATCATTTATGCCTACATGGTGACTGATTGCTATTTAAAATGTTGAAAGTGTTCAGTTTGCTATCGATTAAAAGCCAGAGGTATGTAAAGGAATTCAAAAATATTGCTAATGAAATTTAATCTACACTTTAGGCTGTGAGAGCGCACGGCTACATCATGATACATGCATTATCAATGTCATGAGACATAGCTGTAAATGTTTTATACCCAAAGTGATACGATTTCAATGGCTAGGGATGTTTACATATATTTGTTAACGCTTTGTTTATCCCTAGTGCGATTCAATCTTTCTTCAAAGTGCTATTGTCTTTCAAAATGTTTTTTTTGCCTTATTGCACAGTGCTTTCATAATTTAATTGCAATAGATTGGAAAGCCTTCTGTGTCTCATTTGTTTTGCAGGAACAGTCAGATATTGTTCTGGAGATATAAAATGTGGCAAGCACTTTGCTATGAAATAACCGTTTACAAAACATTGAATTATACCATGACTGATAGCATCAACAATCAAACAGTCTGCCTTTCATATAGAATTTTGTGCCGGGCAAATTTGTAGACTGCACTGTAACAGACAGACCCTGCGAAGAGTAAAACTGCAATTACTGGTAAAATCATGTCATCAAAAAAGCCTGATACTGCACTTTTAAACAAGCACTTTGTTCCGAGCTGAATTACGAATGAAACTTGAATTGGCAGTGTGTAGATTACAAGTGCCTGCAGCATTCTGTTAGCATTAACAAGTGCTTGCGATTTCTACGCATGCATCTGTGAAAATTAACTTTCAGTGAGCAGCGTTCAAATGAAATATTACCTAACGTTTTCCTCATATGTGGAAGAACTTTCTAGGTCACCACCACTGCCACTTGCATTCTGGTTTGTGTTTGTGTCCCTGTCATTGTTTAATTTTGCTTAACCTTGCAAGTCAATAAACGGTCAGTGATATTTGAGATATACTCCTCATGACATTTCACTGTCAGCCAAATATTTCTTTTGAAAGGGAATGTAATATATCGTATATGCCACGTGGGACAGGGCGATAGGCAGACAGAGATGAACAACAAATAGGGTGTAGGAGCAGCTTGTGTTAATATGAGTAAATATTTGCTGAGGGTCACGAGACAGATGCCATGTGTGGTTCGTGTAATAGTTACAATATTACGCTTGTCTCTTTGATTGAGGGCAGTGTTTAATAAACATCACACTACACCGTGACGTTTTGTTGTGCTATAATGAAGGGTCATTACCTGAAACGTTTTAAGACAGTGTTATTGAAGGTCTTGACATTTTCTGCATTTGTGCATATGCACCGATGGCCAATGCAGCATCATTATTTTTTTGTTTTTTAAGGCTTATGCTTCTCTCAACTTTTACTACAATTTTGCAATATTCATTCCTTTCTTGTGATTGTGATTTGACCTCTAAGAAAGAGGTCAAAGTTTTGCAGCTGAGGCCAATCGCCAGGGACGGGAATCAAAGATTTAGGGGCTAGAGGGGGCTAAACCTCCTACTGTCACAAGCGCAGACTCACAAGCTAATTGGAGATTAAGCGCTTTTGGTTTGAGAGATCAGATGTTTAATTTATGTGCTCATAGATTGTTTTATGTTATCAGCTGCTTTATTATATTATTGTAAGGGTACTCACTTCATTGATTTTTTAAAAGTATGCTTGTCATGTCAAGCAGGTTTTTATTGTAGTCGTTTATTAGCAACACATTCTTGAAGCAGTCACCCTCCCAAAAAATATGAGCAGTAAGATTTTAATTCTAAGTATCACAGTCCATAGATGTGAATATCAGTCATTCAATGAATCTGTATGTTGTACAGAAATAGAGGTTCCTGCCAGCACAAGCACTGGGACAGAGGTCAAGCTTATTATATCTCTTTCAGTAGGCACTGCCTTGTCTGTGCTCTACTACCCAACCTCTGCAGCTCAAAAGACCTTGCGGAGTTCAATGAAAATGTAAGGGGCTGTGTAAGAAAATGGGAAACTGTAATTTAACCATCGCGCTTCGAAGAATCGCAAAGAAGAAGAAGTAGGCACTAGCTCCTACGAGCAGGTCATTCAGTCCAAGCCCACTCGCTGTATGGCTGATTGAAGCTGTGGAATTTAAACTGCAGGCACACAGTTAATCATAATGTCCCCAACACAAAGCCGCCTCATATTCGAGGTTGTGAATATGTACGTATAGATATTTTTCTTCCATGTCGCAGCTGAAAGTAAATGTCATCTTAATAAACACAATAAGCTAGATGGGTAATATTTTACAAATTGGATCTTAAATCAAAACATGAATGCAATCCATTAAAGCTGTAATCAAAAGCTTTTGATCCAAGTGTTTGTCTCTGTCAAGGACTGCCTGCTGGTATACCCCGTACGATCGAGTTCACTTAATCATTCAAGTGTAATACAGAGCCTAATAAGATCCAATCTGAGAAGCATTTTGCTTTACAGACTAATATAGCAATTACTAGTGTTAAGTGCCTTCAAAACACCAAATGCATTTGATCTCAATTTCAGGGTGAATGTATCAAACCGAAGTGTGGTGCGGTAAGAAATAATTATGAGGAAATGAACACAATTACGGGAAAGAAAAATACTGTATGAGCGTGCCAACACGTTCGATTCATCTGCAATGTATGCTTAATTTATCTTGCTGGTTATTATGAATCTGTTGTAACAAATGAGAACCCATTTTGAAGTATTGAGGTCTGGCTAGGGAAAATATAGGGCCTGATTATTATTTACCACGTGTATAGTCATATGTCAACATTTACGAGTTTTCAAAATTCTGAAGATTAAAGATACCCGTATGTTTGTCGATCAGTTAATGGAGAAAAAGAAATGGAGGTCAAATTTTAATTGCCTTTTAAACTATTGATGCAGCACGCTCGTTAGTCTGCAAGATGTTATATATTTTTCTTACATTTCAAGGCCAAGAAAGCGAATTAATTTATTATCTACAACCAATCCCTTCCCAGTGTACTTGGACATTGTAAAATAAAAAAGAGAAGATCAGTATATAACGTGCACATCAATCCTTTCACCTAAAGAAACTCACCTTTTTATTCAGACCTACAGCGCTTAGTAGGGTAGGTGGTGGAACATTAATTGAGATAATGACAGTTCTATTTAACTACCACATGCCATCCCGTTCGCATGACACGAGCCGATCGCTCGCAGTGAGCTGTTAAAAAAGACACACTTGTCATTGGCCCACAGCACTCCATGCGTCCATTTAGTGACAGGCAAACCGCCGCTGAAGTGGGTCAAGGGGATATATCCGAATCACAGTGGAAGGCCGGGAGAATGTAATATCACCGTGGACAGGGATGCCGTGGGAAATACATTAATATAACCGAGGGATGAGATCAAGATTTTTGGATTAATCTGAAAATTGCGATAGTTGGGCCTCGATATGAAATTTCGGATGACTCAAAAATATAATTTGCTTTAGATTATTACAAAAAGGGAAATGATATCACTAATTTGACATCGCTTCTGTGCTTCTGCCGATATTCCTGTAACCATCAATTAGGTGACATCACTATTGTTAGCACGGAGACATTTCACATTAGCATATCGTGTAAAATATCCAAAATATCCTAAAATGCCCCTAAACATCCAGAAATATGAAATCTGATTTATTAATTTAATCTCAAACTCATACCGAATATATCCTAAGAGCTGTTGACCATTTCCATATAATAAGCGGTTATGCACAAGTACAAATAACACTAGATTAATGGTTGCGCTTCAGAGCTGTTCTTTCAGGATGGCTGTGTCGAGCGATCTCCCTCTCTCAGTCGCAACGTTTTGCCTTCCACATCATCAGGCGTGAAAACCTACATGATTAACATTATATATATTTTTTTATCTCTGGCCATTTTGTAGGCAAGTTACTATCCCAGCCATTGTCTTAAACCTCACTCTATATGTCTCCTTTTTGATGGTTATGTAATTAAGATTTTTTCTTCTTCATGTTTTCTGTTTGTGCTCGTGATAGCTAAATCGCTTTGAAATACTGTATGGTAGGTGGTGGGACATTAATTTCATTAAGTCCGCGGCAGTAAATAGGCAGAAAATCCAGAAAAGCCGCACGGGTTAAGGGGTTATGCAGTACTTATATTCTTGCACCATCCATTTGCCATATTTAATTTATCAAAATTATTTAGGCTTTCCTTTGATGACAGCCATGCATTACATTGATGTGCGCTTTTGTATTTTTACGCTGGGGCGTCATAGTGTAATGTTGATGCCCGAATTGCTGATTAAAGATACAAATTCAATCTATACATTCATTATTCACTCATTATAGCTATATAAAACGCTATTATTATTATCACAGAGAATAGTACAGTACAGCCTTATAAACGCCCTGTCGGCAGCAGTTGTTTTTGGTCTCTTGGTAGCACGCCTATTTACCGCAGAAGGCACGGTACAATTTAACATATTCCACAGTCACAGCCGGAGCTTATGAGTAAATATGTCATGAGAACGGGGAAGTGGAACAAAGGCTGTATTGCAAATCCAAATAAGTATGCGTGTCGGTCGTCTTTGCGCGTGACCCGCATTGACGCACATTCTCTAAACGTGTACACATGCTGCAACACACCCTTTATTTATGTGAATACGAACTAAAAGGCGCAGGAACTGGCCGTGAATGCTCCGTGATTGTCACAGTCATCTGCCCTTCCTTCCATTAAGTCCGCGGCAAAGAAAAATCACGTGAAACTTTTCCCCAACAGCCCTGCCGTTTGTTTGACTGCATGGCAGGCTGTTGTAGCGTGGCACAGCAAGCCGTCAATGGAAGCTTTGTTGCCTCTCTGGTCCAGCAATGTGTTTTTTACCTCCATTCTGACTCAAGTAAAAAGATTGCAAGTGTTTTTTTGCAGTATAAAGTGACTGAGCCGGTTACAGGACGATTATGCATTCTGCTCAGTGACTCAGATATTCTGAGCACCGATCCGTTTTTAGTGGCCGCTGTAGTGTCACAGATGGCCACAGGCTCCATTAATCAAGTCATTTCAGGCTAATAAAGGCATAAATAATGTTTCCTAAAGCCATTTATTCTAAAGATGTTGTATGGCACGTAACATTAGGGAACACACACTTTTACAAACAGGTAGAAATTATATATTTATATCCATTTAGCGCGTTTTATTTAAATGTCTGATATCATGTTGATACCCTACATGTACAATTAGTCTCAATTATTTTATTTTTATCGTCACTGGAAAATGTGTTTTTTTTCTGCAATTACATTTGTATACATATTTGATTCATCAGCCTAATGTTACATTTCAAGTAAGGATTACTGAACTTATTTGCAAGAAGAGATACATTATTTCTTTATGAGCGGCATCGCATTTTCTTTGTAAAAGCTGCGGCCGTGTTTGAGAAATGCACATTTCATTATTTCCTCATGTTCCTTCTGCAAACAGTCTTTGTCTCTAAAAGCCGTTGCCGCAACCCGTATGTCTCCTATAGAAGCAATTTGGAATGGAATGCTTTAGGGAATTCTTGTGCGTAAAATCGATTCTATTCTGGTTCCTTCCCTAGAAGCAAAGCCTTGGATTATGTGACATTTGCCACTTGCCAGCAGACCAATCTGTGCCTATTCACCTAGTGACACCGGGTCCCTTTATCACACATCATACCTCATATAGCTTCCCTTGTAATAACATACTCCACCTGGGTATTTGGATTTTTTTTTTACTGGCTGTTGGTACAGCTCAGCTGAAATGCCAAGAGCACTTACAATGCAAGGGTTTTTTTTTTGTTTAGATTGCCCATTAAATTCTTATTCAAAGTTTTACTAGGTGAGGAGCAGTAAAATGTAATTCTAGCCTAGGGCTGTTATCATAATGTGGGATGATGAACAAGGATCGCAGACTCCAAGTTATTCCCCTGGCTATTCAGTTCCCCTCATTCTTTGCTTGTAACTGACCTAATTCCATTTATTTGATAGGCTGCAAAAAAAATCATTGTCTTTTATTCAAAATAGCTTTTTATACATGTCCATTTTTTCGTAATAAATTGTCCGTGATCGCTCGGACACTGTGCGCAGATTTTCAATGGCTGCTTGAGATGCGTCCATTAGGATGCACAGTCCGTCCGAAACATTCCTCGCGGGTCCATCATGCCCTGACTGACTTCATGATGGCTGGCTGGGTGCACGTGAAATTGATCAATTTAAGCACTGTTTAATGATTATTCACCTAGAGTGGTACGTACGCAGCTTCCGTTCGCTCTATTATTAATTATGAGTGTCTCCGTGAGATGCGCAACCTACTGGGGGGGGGGGGGCTGGAAAGGGTGGTGCCACTTCTGGCGTGAGTAAATATACTTGCAGCTGTCGTGTACAATTATCGGCTCCGAGCTGACAGAGACAGCATGCACAGCATTCGCGAGTGCCGACTCTGCATTAGCAAACACACTTGACGTCCGACTAGCTTACTCGATTCGTTTTAGTTTTAGCTCGGTAATCAACGCAAGGCTCGTTTTAACATTTGAGCACCAAAAAAACATAGTAGCAATTAACCCTAAGAGACTGAGACGAGCGTGCACATGTGAACAACCCTTTTGTGACATTTCTTATAGCTCTTAGTCAAGGTTAAATGTCAGGCTTAACACATGGCTTCCAGGTTTAAGGAAAGGTCACAAGCCTTGAGCGGCAAGAATTGTTAATGAAGCAGTAACACCGTGCGTTAGCGATGAGAGGAGGTAGGCAGATTAATATTCTGCCTAGTATTAATAATCGTCATAAACGCAATGACATTTACACACTACGTAAGCTAATCAACATCATTAGAGTTTGAGACATTTCATATATGCACCTTGAAATTGTGTACCTCATTTTCTGAGACATTTAATATATGCACCTTGGAAATTGTATTCAAATTCTACCCATCAATTATTTGTAATACGCTGAAAAAGAATCTGGTGTGCTGGTGAGAAGTAAAACAAAATCTCGAGAGAAAAGTAAAACAACTGAATATCAGCAAAACTATTTCTATGGAAAAGAGGGTTTGTTTATTCTAAATGTAAATTTGCCTTTCATCAGGGGCCTCTTTATGACATGAAAATAAATCCTGTTGTGCTGTTGTATAAGAGCAGCCAACCGTACCTAGAAATATTACTCAGCAGTGCCGTTGTGGCTGTAAACACCGAGGTTCTGTCTTCAGTGGTTCTGGTATCATGTTAGCCGGTATATCTGACACTCGACATACACGCCTGCATAATTTATGAGTCCTGTAGCATGCATGCGGGCAATGCGTAAGAGACGTACGCAGATGAGTGACCACATCGAAATCTCACACCGTGTGGATGTCGCCGCGGTCCCATCTGGTTAGAACATCCCATGTCGTTACATATGGAAAAGTACGCTGCTGGCTCAACTGGCTCAAATCCTTCGGAATGCACCCAAGTCTCGTCAGATCTGGGAAACAAAGAGGGGTTTGAGCGTCGATATTTCCTGGGTGGGTGACCGCCGTTGCATAGCAGATCTCACAGGCTGCAGAGGCTGGCTCGCACCGCCTTCGTCAACCCACACTGAGCAGTGTGGTGAAGTATGGTCAAAACCCAGCCCACAGTGTGGGGAGGCCTTCATCCGGTAGTGGATTGACAAATGGCTGTAGATGTGCTATTGCAGACTCGGTGCGTTATGTGTGGAATAGGGGGCTGTTTATAGCGAGCGTTGCTGCGATGAGGTTTTGCCGTAATTGAAAGGTTGCGTTTGAGACCCTGGCATGAGACAACAGTGCTTCACGCTCTGCTAAATGTGGTCTGGAGATTTTAACATCTCAGACAGCTGACCTCATAAACAAACCCCCGGATTGATTAATAGCGCCAAATGCAATATTCTTCTTGTGAAAACTCAGCCTTGGAGAACGGTTAATGATGTGGGAATGAAAGAAAGGGTATTTTTTTTGGCTTTAATTTAAATAAAGCGTATGCTAAGCTGCAAGTATTAGCAAAGGCAAGTAGCAAAGAAAGACCGTATGAGAACATTTTGCAAATGAGCTCGGTCCGGACCAGCATTTGGGACCAATCACATGCATGTCTGCACTAATCTTCAGTGAGTTTTCACCAATTCTATGCACCACGGTAAGAAATGATATTTATGCCCTATGGGAAATGTAACCTTAGTGCCCCTGATATTTCTTTAGAGCCAAAATTAAAATGATTAAATCTTGCACCGTCTATGGTGCCAAGTTGCTTGGCACAGGATTGTACGTGGTTATGGCGTAAAATCATGGTCTTGGGTGTAAAGAATTGGACCGATAAATCACACACCTGCAATGTTTCCACTGCGGAGCTTGTTGAACATTTTCAAACGGCCTTAGTTGTGTTTAGAAACGATACTCTTTACAGCAGGTTCCACGAGGTGGGGTAAAGTGTGGATACTCACAACTTCGTCCAAGATGTCGAGCCAGCATGAAAAATGAGGCCAAAATATCCTCTGGCTGGGCTATGACTGGCTCGAGAAAAGTAAACGGCGGGATTCGAACTCTGGTCACCAGGTTTATAGCCCAGCGCGCTAACCACTGAGCTACCGCTCCACACACAAAGAAAAAGGGGAGCGGTGGCTCAGTGGGTAGCGCGCTGGGCTACAGATCTGGCGCCCCGAGTTCGAATCCCGCTCATGGCCAACACCAGTGACGATTTTGTTAACTGGTCCTGGGCTTCCCCTAAGTCGAATCAGCCCCAAATGATTTCCCGATGCGGTGTGTAAACATTGTCACTAGGAAGACAAAGGTGGCCTAGCGTGGTGCAGCCATCCATCTCATCGTATGCTGTGCCGACCTTCATAGGTCCTCGCTAACAGCACTTGACCCTACAGCATGTTAAAGCTATACAGAGGATCTAACACTTCAGCACAAGGTACACTGAGACATAATAACCCTATACTATTATTGTACCCCACATATATATAGATCTATGACAACAAAATAAGTATCAAGAGGGTAAAATAAGGCAAGATAGATGCAGCCAAAATAATAATTCGCGGACTGTTCCAGATAAAATTGAGTACTGTATGAATGTATTCGTTCTTCAGCGCATAGTTTAAAATTCAGCAACGTTTAAAGAAAAAGGCAAATATTCTATTATGCAATGATGTACTGTATCATACATTGTCCCAATACAGCAATATTATAAAGGGTTTTTTTTAAGCATTTAATCTGACATACTGATAATTGAAAAAGGATGGTGGATAAAGCCGAGAGATGAAATATCAAATCACTGTCGACTTTATATTCAGCATATGCTGCTTCCCAACATAAGTTCAAAGGCTTATAAAGGTAGATGTTAAATGCCTAAAAACGTATCCATCCCGCTGCGCCAAATGCTGATCTCAATTCTAGCCTTTGGCTCTGTAGGTAAACACACACACACACCATAGCAAACATGTTTTGCACACCCGCTTATATAATTGTGTCTATGTATCCCTATGACGTGTTCATTGAAAATGTTAAGTCGCCCTATTCGAAAACATTATTTTCTCCCATTAATAAAAAATGTGACGCGAATATGAATGTATCTCCCCAGCCTCGAGGAATGTTTAGGACTCTCTAGATTCTAAAGATTATTAAACAGCCATACCCCGAGGGTCGAGAAGACAACCAAGGCACTCCGATGATACATAGATAGAGACAGTGGATAGGGATAGGAAGATGGAGAGATTAGAGGGAGGTGAGTATGGATTGGCACTCATTTTTTTTGTTGGACCAATAATGGGCGAACAAACCCGGTGTGCTCGCGCCACCACGAATCGACAGCATTAGATCTATATTGCCCTTATTTGGCTTACAGTTGCACCAAGGTCCAAGGTTGAAAGTTCCATGCCTCTGCTGCAAATTACCTCTTTCATGCTTGAGCGAGGTGTTAAAAATGCCATTACTGCCAAGACTGCGGAGGGAAATCTATTTTGCAAAAGTAAACAAGCTCGCTTTAGATAAAGCGATTACATGGAAATGTTAATAGAGCTTGACAAGACACCAGTCAACAATGTACAAATACGCCACTGTTTGTAATTAGCTTGGCAATGCAGTATTACACGTTTCTTGGTTTATTTCCTTTGTGTCGTAATATATACAACAAGGCAGCAGTTGGTTGGAATGTGATATTAAAATAGCGATTAATTGCAAAATTATAATGGATCAAACAAATGTTATTTTAAACTTGCACAAAGCTGAGTGTGTCATTTATATGCATTGCGCATTCGTGCGTACAATCAACTGCAGCAGTTGCTTATCCAAGGACACACTGCCTGACTTTCAATTGAAGGTTTCAAATAAAAAAATATATAAGCTGATTACAATCCTTACACGGGAGAGAGAAAAAACAGCTCTTCAAAGATGTCTCTTGTATAAAGCAATGGCAGTGATATTTTCGTCAGTTATTTGTAAGCATCGCTCTATATTTGAAATAAGCAGTGTGCGTTACAGAAATTGTAATTGTCCATGGAGGGACGTTGGGCAGGGATGGTCATGGCTTTCCAATAGTTTTAACGTCCCCTTTCCACGTCACTCACCACTGCACCTGCACAGTGCGTATGTAATACAGCCCTGTAATGTGTCTGAAAATGGCTCTGCAGTAATACATTGCCGTGGCATTTTAATTTAATTTGCAATAAAAGGTGCAGATATATTAAAATAGCTATAAGACTGAAACATCTGTATGTACTCATAGTCTGTCCCATTTTATTGCAAGCTGCAATATGTCGGGTTTGGAGAAAATTGCACATTTAATAAAATTATACGTGGGCACGTGAATTACTTCACAACGATTATTATTTAAATTATTACTGCTCGGAATATTAATGCTCGGATATTTGCACATGCGCAAAATGCATTTTTATCTGAAAAACATGTGCTTGCTTTTTGGCTGTGTGGGATTTAATGCGGCCGTTACAATGAGGTGGCTTGCCGTGCTTGAGACAGATGACTGCATTAGTATTCATGAAAAATGAATGATGTATTATGTATCAGTTGCACAAGGCTGGTTTCCAGCCAGGGAGAGTTCAAGCACACTAGAAGCTGAAAGGCACCACCACTATTCCGCTGTATACGACAAGACTGATAAAATACCATAGTGCAAAACACGTTGGCATAATATATAAACAGAAATCTGTGGTGCCTCTTTGGAAGAAGAACAAACCTATAAAAGCATAAATGCCATAGAGTTTTACGTAGTTTATTTATTTATTTCACAAAAAGGTAAAAGATTTCCCACAGTCAACTATGTGAGCCATTTCATTATCCAGAAGGGTCTGTATTGTGTTGATGGATGAGCCACCTTTTGACGGATGGGCTTCCCACATGTGAACGGAGCCTTGCGCATCATAGATTGATTTTGTGATGCGCACAATTACGCAAAAAAACTCAAAATAATGACGCCGCAGAAAAGCAGTGTTTTCTTGAAATGTCCACTAGCTAGTTATGGTCAGCGTTATGAAAGGGTGAAATGCCCCGCGATGTTCTTTGCTACAAAGCCCTCTTAGAGCCATGTGCTGGAGTGGCGTTTTTCCGTGCTTGTATTGGACACGGAGTACACACGTCTGGTATTGTATCAGATTTGCCGCCGCCGGCCAATTTGCCGAGTAGATTACTTTTGCAGAAGTATTTTATCACATGACGCACTTTAAGCAACACACATGAGGAAACCATTCATTGAGGTTTTTGTCCCGTTTCAAACAGCATTGCAATGTTGTCAAATTATTTCGTAGCAGTGCGATTTGTTGTGGTCAAGCAAACGTCACGACGGCTTGAGACACTCATGATTGGGGTTTTATTTCTGTCGGAGCTCTCGCAATGGGGCTCAGTTCTGGAATATATTCCCCCCTCCCCAATTTGGGGGGAGGGAGGTTGTGAGGAGTGTTGGGGCTGGCTGGAGGTGAAGGGTTTTGGGCCCCCAGAAAATATCCATCCATCCATCCATTTTCAGAAACCGCTTAATCCTGTACAGGGTCGTGGTGAGACGGAGCCTATCCCGGCAGACACAGGGCGCAAGGCAGGGCTATACCCCGGACGGGACGCCAGTCCATCACAGGGCACCGGGGGCAAATTAGTCTGCAGGCCAATTAACCTATGCAGCAGAATGCCTTTGGACTCTGGGAGGAAAGCAGAGTGCCTGGCAAAAATCCACGCGGACACGGGGAGAACATGCAAACTCCACACAGAAAGGTACCCAAGCCGGGATGTGAAGCCGGTACCTTCTTGCTGTGAGGCAGCAGAGCTACTCACCGCGCCACCGTGCCGCCCCCAGAAAATATCCATGAGAAATTAAGCCCGGCCTCAAATACAGTATTTGGTCTTTGACAATAAATAAAAATGTTAATTACGTTCGAGTTTTAGAACTACATATGGTAACAGTCAAATAAATAAATACATCCGTGAAGTAAAAACAACTACATTGTGTCACGACGTTTCAATAGGGAAGGAATGAAAGTCGAGAAACTGAATACAAGGCGTATTGAACATTATAGCGAGTCTGTCTCAGTGCTTGAAGTGTCTTCCATCATTTCCTATCTCATGCAGTGGGTGTGCAATGGGGGGGAGAATATAAAGAAAAAAACCCACGCTCCACCATAGCGCTGCATCGGCCAAGGTTGTGAAGTTTTATTAAAGGTGCTAATATCACCCCTGACGATTCACCTCGACAGATATGACTTCCATTACAGAGCCAGAGAAAGAGAACAAATAATGTGAGAGCTGCTACGACTAAATGATTACAGAATAATTTTAGCAGCGGGCGGCAGGGTGGCGCAGTGGTAACATCTGCGCCTCACAGAAAGAAAGTTCTTCCCGGGGTAGTTCGATTCCCGCCTCGGGTGCCTTTCTGTCTGAGGTTTGTGTGTTTTACCCCTGTTCTGCGTGGGTTTTCACCGGTTTCTCCAGTTTCCTTCCGAAACAACAAAAAATCACTAATTAATTAATTGGCCGATATCATCATCATAATATATAGGACGCAGTGTCTGACAGATGTTGGCGCCTGCTAATACGTGGCTGCCTTCCCCCCCTCCCCGTCTCTCTGCGGTTTCCTCACGCCTCTGAGTTGTTTTCCCTTCGAATTAATACCTTCGAACTTAAATGAATATGCGCACGTCATAAATTGTATTTATAATATTATTATTATAGCAGCGACTAATGAAACCAAACATTCGCCTGATACCCCGGGGATTTTTTTTCCCTGAAAGCATCCATATCCATGGCATGTGTACTGTGCCACGGTTGTGCCGTCACCTTAGGCCCTTATTTCCATTTCATACTTGACTGCCCCAGCAGCAAGATAACAAGCAGTGCTGGCATCCATAATTTACAGCCGGGACAAAGGAACCACATTATTTTGAGCTGTGATAATATCCCAGGGCAGGCGTGCCCTATTTTTTTTTATGGAAAATGCTTCATCCACAGTTAAATGGAGTTTGGACGATTTCTGTGAATAACCACGAAGCCCGTTTGTCTTTTACTCCAGCGCTTGCGATGAATTGCCTATTTAAATACGTGGCTTAAATACATGACCTCTTTGAACGGCAAAATTCCTTGTAAACTGAGGTCTGCTTCGGGTAGAGCTCAGTGCTATTAAGATAGGGGAAAAAACAGCTCTTAATCCTCTGTAGTGGTCATCGAGGAAGTGATTATATTGTTTAAAATCATCAGTGAAACATATAATATTTGTGTAACTGCACGTCGTGAAGTGCGTACGTGACCGCAAGCGTTTTGAGGTGGATAAGTGCCGTCTTTGTTCGCAAGCTTTCATGCCGTTAAAGACTGAGGTTCTCTCTCGTGCAGTGCCACTGTACATTTCTTTCTCCATGGCAATGCAATAAACGTTTAGCTTAATTGCTACTGACTTGCCATGTTTGCTGACCTTTCAATTTCTGGCACGGCTCTCTTTTTTTACCACTCGAGTAATATAACACGGGCCAACTGGCACATTACCACTGTGCCACATATGTTTGAAAGGTAACACCGACTCTGGTGTCATGGGAATCGCGGCTGATGCTTTAAGCAGGTGCGCCTGTTGGCATGATGATGCAATTAATGACACTGGAATCATGCGCAAAAAAAATTCGTGCTCAGCTCAGGCGTTCCGCTGGGCACCCATGACGCTCGTTGCCTTA
>JAZEWU010000009.1:6549282-6570691 GCA_036362915.1 Geotria australis
CGGTGCCAACATTTGCCAGACACTGCGTCCTCTATATTTTTAGATATTATGAGCTAAATAGCCAGTGGGGTTTTATTAGCTATGGGAGATGACTGCAGTAACCGGAGAAAGCTGACGCGGACACGGAGAGAACACACAAACGCCACACAGAAAGATACCTGGACTGGGAACCATACACAGGTCTTCTTGCTGTGGGGCACAAGTGTTACCGTTGTGCCACCGTGTCGCCTGACTATACAGTTTGACCATACAGCATTGTGATACAACAGCCGATGAAATGCCAAGCGCTTACTTTTACTCGCTGTTCGGAACATCTAAAGGGAGGATTTAAAATATTTGTTTTGAAATGATATACGCACGAAAACGCCGCTTACTTTTTAATGAACCAAACATAGTATGTTTCTGTGGTTAGATTTTTGGAAATACATGTACGGTACCAGCTGCCCTGTACTGGAGAAGCGCTGAAAGATCCATAATGTCAACAACGCCCACTGTGCGCCTTGATTAGAAGGATAGCATTCTCCCGCAGTATATTTTCTCAAAGGGAGGCTTTCCACGGTGTCATTATCATCAGCTCACTGGATTTGCAATCCAGAGGTTCGATCTCCCGGCGCGGTTGTTGAAAGAATAGGAACGTGTATTAACTCCCTCCGCCACCTATGCTGGTAAGCATCCTTTCTTTAGCCAGGTCTTGTAATATTATGTTCACCCAGTAGTATAATGGGTACAATCACTGTTAGTTAATTGGAAGGTCGTGTGTGGTTGGGTAAAATGTGGGCAGTCCTGCCTCTTCTAAGACGTCTGGCCAGCTTGGAAGAGTAGGTCAAAGCCTCTCTGGAGGGTTTCTCTAATAGTGGTGTCTTGTGGATGTTGTTCTCGCAGCAGTGGCATGAGCAAGCAAATGCAGGGCTGCTCCTTCATCACCTTTTATTACCTCTAGTAACAGCTAGGCCATTGGTTAACATCCTGCTCAGAATGAACAGCGTAACATACCAAGAAATCAGCAGCATATCTTTCATAATTTCCCCTTGATTGTCCTTCAAGTAAGCTCTGACATGAGTCAACCTTGCTTTGCTCCTGGAATCAGATGTAATCATCTCTAAGCCTATAAAATCCTTCCTGTCGTGCAGTGGTAAACACCAAGGAATATATATTGTTTATGTTTTGTATCTTAAAACTATTGAACCTTGCACACTCGTGTGAAAAATACAGTCTGAAGAGAAAAAAGGAAAATAAAATTATGCACTTTGTTAGTCGAAAATCTATTTCAATTGGCCATGGTCGTGTGAAGATGGTTACACTTCCAACTCAAACTGAATGACAAATTCCTAGTAGGTTTATTTTTGGGCACCTATTGTTTCCACAATTATATTGCAATATTTATAAGGCTGAATAGTTTTACCTTTCATAATTCTCACCGTGAAAACATTGGATTATGAATATTATTTTGGTCCAGCGGTGCTTTCAGCCAACATTTCCCTTTAATGAGAAAGTTTAAAAGTTTAATACTGCGGGGAATATGACATTTCCAAACGTAACTTCTTAAACACAACATAATTCCATATTACCTGGGAAAAATAACGTTTGTGTTCAATAAACATAATCACTTTAATTAGTATAGTCTAATATTTGTTTAATGGTTTGTGCATAAGGGCTGGCCTTAATTAAGAGTGGGCAAGCTCACCGACTGCCCAGGGCACTGACTTTAAGGGCTTGTGTAGCCAAATAGTGCCAGTTTAAATATAAATAGAAGAGTGTTGCGGTTTTTTTTCAGTGGAAAGCGAAAGGTGTTCTGCATACCCAGTTATATTTTTATGCTGAACGGATTTTCTGGGTCTGTAATTCAATAATAATAATAGCATTTTATATAGCGCCTTTCACCCGAGGGTCACAAAGCGCTGCACAAGGGCCGCGGAGAGAACGACATGTCAACAACGAAAGAAAAAAACAACAATAAAAACCAAAGCAACAAAAAATAAATGATTAAGGCTGCTTCGAATATACTGAAAGGTCGTGAAACTGGCCATCTTAAGAGCGGCAAAAATATGCCAGCGTCCCCTAAGATGGTCGTCACTTCCTTGAAGACAAACACCGAGGGAGACAGGGAGGGAGGGTGTGGTGCCGCGGTGCGAGAGTGCGGGCGCTGCTCCGTTCAGATGGTCTGATGCACGTTAAAGAGCCCCCCCATGCTTGTCGAGCAATGTCATATATATATTGGGGAAAGAGACGATGGAAATGAAATAAAAGGTCGAGAAGTGTAGAGGAAACCGCTTAAACCTGTACAGGGTTGCGTTGAGCCAGAGCCTATCCCGGCAGACACAAGGCGCAAGACAGGGCTGTGACCAGGATGGGACGCCAGTCCATCACAGGGCACTTGGGGTGATTTAGTCCGCAGGCCAATTAACCTATGCAGCAGCATGTATTTGGACTGTGGGAGGAAACCGGAGTGCCCGGCGAAAACCCACGCCGACATGGGGAGAACATGCAAACTCCACAGAGAAAGGCCCTAAAGGGAAGTCAGTATGAGAAAAGGCAGATTCCATAAAATATAGGCTTGGAATAGAAATCTAATAAAATTGAACAATAACGTTTTTCATAATCTGTTCGCTGAAAAAAGGTCCCCATAGCTATAACAGCTCAACCCGAGCTATTATTGTCTTGATATTCGCGTTGTCCTTGAGCTGTTTTGCCTTTTGGCAACATTTGGTTTAAAACTGGTGAGACAAGGCCACAAAGAGGGACTGTCTTTGGTGTCTGCCAATCAGATTCAAGGAGAATGCATATCATTATCAAAGCATATTGTTTGCATGTTTGCATGTGCTGTTATTGTAAACTCGATGTAGAAGGTGTCTGTTTAGTGTCTCAACATCTTAACATCTGTATTATTGCCAGAAATGGTACAACCTGTTTTTCCTTTTTTATTATCTGTATACTGGGAAAATGTATCCCCGTACTTACATTTTATATGCTTTTCATTATCTACTGTTTCGTGACCAAGTGGAATTTAATTGTTTATTTCGAAGCCCGCAGTCTCTCATATTCGTCCATCAACCCAATCGTCTAGAATTCCCCCCCAGCCATCCTCGCTGTCGCCTCCATTTGCCTGTTCAAGTTCATACTTAATGCCTTTCTTTTGACCTCTCTCTGCCTTTGTCCAACTGCCTCTCACTACAACATTACATATGCCCACGGTGGCTTCCATACGGCACCTTAAGATGTGGTCGCATTTACACACACTATAAACCCAGATTGCATTTCATTAGCATTTTACAGCAAATTAGAATCACAGCCTCATTTATTCATTACCTTTTATTTCTGCTTTTGATCGATGGCAACCAATTGATGGTTGCCAATGAAATCAAGTGGCTGGAGTCAGGTGTGATTGGGCATGATAGCACATTGCTGGCCTTTGTCCTCGTATTAAATAAGCGTGTAAAATCAATACGCTGAAGCAATTTTCTGTGCATGTTAAGAGTATCCTTTAAAACATTAGCTGTTTAGCAATTAGCTCCTTCATTTCGCTGTGCTTTTGCCAATGACACATTGGGAACATGTCAGAAGCAGGAGTAACTGCTGTTCACCCGACTGAAGAAAGCCTGGCTTGGCATCCGATCGGGCACATGCCTAACAAAGCCAGGTCCATGTTGACATATGTCCACATCACTAACATCCATGCACAGATGCTACCAATAGACACAGCCCTCCAGTTGTTTTATGAAAATAAATCTTTAAATAGCGACCATTATACCTTGTGCACGATGTGACCATTTACAACGTTTGCAATTTCAACCACGTAGAAGTCTGAGTGCACAATGCCGCTTGACGACCACAGTTTCTTGGCAAAATATCGTAGGTTCTAGGTTATTTTTATATGCATGTGTAAAAAAAAATCAGGCCTATTTACATTTAGTGGAAGTTGACGTCACGCACAGAAAAACACAAAGACCTTTTTAAGTCTGTACAAACGTTTATTTCCGATTGGTTAAACGGATTCACGACGAGGCAACGCGGTGTTTAAACACACCGAAAATGCGATGAAACATGTCATGTTTGCCGTGGGCAACTGTAATCGCTAAGTATTCTATTTTTATTGCAATGGTAATGGTGCCCTGGAGTATGTTACATGCCTCACCACTGGCCCTGTCTGCCAACCTTGAGGTAAATGTTGTGTTTGCGGATCTGTCATCTTTTGTTGCTAAAAATATAACGTATCGCTGGCGAAATGGATGAGAATTTCCTGTCATCGTGGCCACTTTGTTTACGTTATACTTGTACATCTATGTGTTTAATCGGCTGTTTATGTGCGTTTTCCAAATCATTAAGCAGCCTAACATGCTCGAGCTGATAACGCACGAAAGTGATTGTATCGTCCTGTGGCCTTATATGCATATTAATTGTAAGTCTTTTCTCAATGTCATGGCCACATCCAGAGATATACCCAGGGTCTTTTATTGTGGTCATGATGACATGGCCTTTGATAAACCGATGCTTTTCACTCAGTGGCTGGTATTGAGGGCTGCATGATCATAATTTGAAATAATCCATCATAATCAGCCAATAATCTGTCCACTGCTGGATGAAGGCTTTCCCATGCCAAATGTCAAATAAACCACGAAAAAATACTAATCGTCGTCTATTACAGGCAGGCTCATACCCCAGGAGACTCTTGTAAACGTCACTACCCTGGTCTCTTGAGTTATCATCTACTTGAACAAAATACACGTGAACTTTATTTCACCATTTTGATCCCAGTTAACCTTCAGGAATCGCCCCTTCATGTACATTGTCTTTTTTTAGCTGTGTCCCTCCAACATTATTTTGTTTTTCTCAAAGAACATGTTGTAGTGTATTCGGGACCCTTTATACTGCTATCCGGATCAGACAAATCATTTAATTCATTGTCAGAGCCTATCCCGGCAGACAGAGGGCGCAAGGCAGGGCGATTACCCAGGATGGGACGCCAGTCCATCACAGGGCGCTCGTGCCAACTTAGTCATCAGGCCAATTAGCCTATGCAGCAGGATGTCTTTAGACTGTTGGAGGAAACCGGAGTGCCAGGCAAAATCCCACGCGGACATGGGTAGAACACGCAAACTCCACACAGAAAGGCACCCAAGCCGGGATTCGAACCCGGGAAATTCTTGCTGTGAGGCGGCAGTGCTCCTTACTGCGCCACCGCTCCGCTATACAATTACTACGTTAAAATTAGCCATTTTTCGCCTTTGAAGTTTTCACACCGACTCCAGAAAAGGGTCGTCAGCAAAATCCGCAAAACACCACGGCCTTGGAAAACTGTGAAAATGGGTGCAATTCTTTTGTTGTAGGTGAAAAATGAAATCCATAAACATTTTAATTGCATGTTCATCGGTGGCCTCGAATTTAGAACGTCCAATATTTATGGCAAAGCATTAGTGGAATTATCATAACATCACTTTACCACAATAGCATAAAGGGCCACAATAATTACAGCGGCAGAAGTATATAAAGACAGCTTTTAACCACTCACTTTTCCGCGTATGATTAATGGGGTGGTGAGGTGGTTAATATTACATATAACCCGAATCGTTCTCGCCCTCCATTTCCTCTCTCGGCCGTGCTTTTTGAAAGGGCAATGCTGTACCCCCAGCCAAGCGGCAAGGTTAATTACAATGTGCCAGAAAGATGGGGGTGCTTCGAGTAGGGTGTTGCTGGTAGGGCTTGAAATTGATCGGGGTAATGGAATGTGCAGTTCAACCTCCGACGTGTCCACTGCAGCAATGAGACATTTTATGGGACCGCTCTGCTTTTTATCCATGCTTATAATCTTACTCTTCCTTTCCTTCCTGCGGTGAATTTTGTGATTTGTTTTTAGAATGTAAAATGTCTGGCTCGCAGTCATTTTTTTTTCGAGCTTGGGAGTGGCCACTTCACTTATGGAAAATATCATGGTTACAAATTCCAACTCTTCCTTTGTATTGAGTGATTGATCGCTGGGCTGATTGATGTCCTGTCTTTAACAAGGTGAGAGCCCATTGAGGCCGCCTATGTATTTTGCACAAGAGACCTCAATTTTAACTCTCCCTATGCTTTGACAGCCTTCCGGGTCTTTTATTTTATTTTGTAGTTCGCGAGGTGAACTGTTTAGACGTTCTGGAATTTTACATGGTTTGGAGTGATGCTTTTTGTAAAGCAAAGAGAACCCAAAGGAAAATGTGGTATGGCCTTGGTGTGAGAGGTGGGCCTCTCTGATAGCACCTCCCGGCAGCAGTGAGTGATCACATCACTCCTGTTAGGATGTGGTGGGAAAGCGAATGCAGCCAGGGATGTGAGGAATTGATATGAAGAGATTGTATAAATACTGGGTGGCACGGTGGCGCGGTGAGTAGCGCTGCCACCTCACAGCACGAACCCCCGGGTTCGAATCCCGGCTCGGGTGCCTTACTGTGTGGAGTTTGCATGTTCTCCCCGTGTCTGCGTGGGTTTCGCCGGGTACTCCGGTTTCCTCACACAGTCCAAAGACACGCTGCTGCGGTTTCTGATAATGGATGGATGTATAAATACTCAGTGTGTGTGGGCATACAGCATATCGTTAACATTTGCCGCGTGTCTTTTTTACTATTAACAAAGTAGGCATATCTTTGTAGGTGTTTTCGGTTCTGCTGCGTTGCTCTCCGATGTGGTTTTGGGTTGTACCACGTGTTATTGGGCATGATGTCCGACGTTTCACTCATGTGCTGGGAGCTTCTTCAAGAGCATGGGGTACAACCCCGATAAAACACACGGGGGAGAGCTATAAATAGTGATTATATATAACAACTCAAGTACATTTACGATACACAAGACCGTATGTCTACGTACACACTTTGATCAACTACTATACGTATGACAAAGGAAACACAGTAATGCCAATTTATGGGTTTACTTGACTCTACTTCGTCCTTTAAAAACTCGTATTCTTACAACGTCTAATGTTTACATTGTAATTACCACGATTAAATGGCCTTAACAGCTATACAAGCCTAACAATAACACAAAACATCAAATGGAGCGCATGAAAAACACGCGTTCGGTCATTAAGACGACTACCACTGCCTTCAAGTATGGTGACTTAGACGAGACTTTGTTCCCCATTCACGGGAAGTCCCAAACTTGTACGTTTCTGCCGTCAGTTAATACAGGGGGGGGGGGCGGGGGGGAACCACTGAGAATACTTCAAATAGGGTAGCCAGAGCTTGAAGGCAACGCTTAAAAGATAGAATTGTATGTCAGGGAAAGCTCTCCAGCTTCTTGCTTGGAGAGCTGCGAGGTTGGTGTGCTGCGGGCTAATTGTTCCCTGTGCTGTGTCTCGGGTGCTCGTGCATGTGGCTTTTATGTGATAAAAGCCCAAGGCAACTGTAATGGAATCTTGAAATGTGACTGATGTGAAAGCGTTTGTCGTGTAGCGAGCAAAAAAAACTGTAATGAGAAACACGGTTGGTATTTTGTGGCAATCTGGCAAAAAAAGGTGCTTCTCACGCAGTTTAGTTCTTCTCTGCTGTGCTAACAGTTGTGTTCTGATCATAATCCGTAGACCGCGACAATAAGTAATGTAAAAGAAAACGATATATTTGTATTGATGTAGGTTTTCACGGCTCGATTAATTAGAGAGGGAAAGTGCTCGACACGGCTATCCTGAAAGAACAGCTTTGAAAAGCAACCAAACTATATATTTGAAAAAAAATATATGCATAAAGTGCTGGCACTGCTTATCTCCTACCTGGCAGTATTACGATCACATATAGTCTGTAGTATTTACTAATCATACTAATGGTTGGCATCTGTGCGCGTAGCTTCTGTCGAAGTTTGCTTGAAGGTCGTTTTGGGTTCACACGGGAAGGAGGGCACGACTATGGTGTTTGCTTGTCAGAAAAATGTATTGTCCCAAATTACGAAAGGGAGCAGAATGTGTGAAGGTGCCAAATTCTTCAAATTCAGAATAGGCAGCTTCTTCACAGCCAACGTAAACACCATATTTATGGCGGCAGCTGTTGCCCTTTGGGTTTAAAGTGGACGAAATTGAATGGCACAGGCAATATACGATTACGGATGATTTGTAGGTTCTGCAGGGGTTATGTTTTGTTATGATCATCAAACCATAGTAATGTGTGCGTTAAAAACACAAACACAGTTATGGAGAAAACAGTGAAGAAGACAACCAAGTGGTGATAAATTATTCTTTATAACTTTAGGCGCTTTCCAACTCATGTGTCACGTTTATTGGCTCTATATCTGTGAGAATATCAGCCACAAAATGGAATGTCCCAACACGCCAGCCAGCAGTGATGTGGTGGGTTTCTGCAGGGTGAGACAGGGCCATCTATTTGTCACACCTTGCTCCTCTATGCTAATTTCTGAGTTAGACATCTAAACATTAATTTCCCAGCTGGAAGCTATTGACTAGTGTTTCACTGTGGATGAAAGAATGTAGTGCTCCTTTGATCGTGGAAAATAACCTTTCCGCAGCCAAAACCCAAATGTTAAAACGTACAGGGACTTGAATTTTCATGGTTCACATTTTTTTGAAAAGTGAAAAGTATGTCTCCTTCTTTGGCAGAGAAGTTGACTAACGTAACTTTATAGACACAACGAAAATATGTATTACCGTATTGAATTCTTAAGATATAATATTTTTGATAATATGCAAAGTATATTTTCAAGTATATACACTGTTTACCTTATCTTTCAGAAAACTATCTTATTTACCAACCCTGCAAGTAGTGAGTATATATATATAAGTGAACATATGCTACTTTTTAGTTCAAGTCATGATTAGCCATGCTTCATAAAAGCCTCCTGTGGTGCAGTGATAGAACAATCCGTGTAACTCCTGCACACAAGCTGATATTATCCCTCTTCTCTGTGGTGGATGGCCTTAATAATAATAGCATTTTCTAGAACGCCTTTCACCCGACGGTCACAACGCGCTGCACAAGGGCCGCGGAGAGAACGGAATGTCAACAACGGCAGAAAAAACAATTCATGAAAACCAAAGCAACAAAAATTTAATGATTAAGGCTGCTTCGAATACACTGAAAGGTCGTGAAACTGGCAATCTTAATAGTGGCAAAATCTGCCAGCGGTCCCCTAAGATGGCCGTTTTTTGAAGGCTGTAGGGGACTGTGTTTGACGCAATAGGTGTGGCAGGCTGTTCCAGGTTGTGGGTGCCGCAACCGAGAATCGGTATTTCGCGAAGGTTGTACGTGAGCGCGGTGTGTGGAGTAGGTGCTGTGATGAGCCGCGCAGAGTACGGGATTGTGTTGATGTGAGTGGCCGGAGTAGTGATGCGAGGTATTTTGGGTGTCCAGTGTGGATAGCGCATGGCAAATTATTGCAGTTTTGTAAGCGATGCGTTTGTGGATGGGTAGCCAGTGTAGAGTCTCCATGCATTTTGTGGTTGGTTGGTCGCACACTTTGATGTTGAGGACTGCACCGTGCTAGGTTATTCTGAAGACGTTGCAGTTTGGCGCTCTGTTTCGTGATTCCAGTGAGTATTCCGTTGCAGTAGTCAAAGCGGCTGGCGATGAGGGTGCAGGCGATGGTCTGTGCTGTTTTGTGTAGAGATTAGTGGACGAATTTGCCGCTGTGAGCGGCTTGTCCGTGAGCCCGAGCGGCCCAAGGTTCAGAAGGACCCCGGTTCGAATCTAGGTTCCCCCAACTGTTTTAATATTTTTGTTTTGTCTTGACTATTTAGTTACTAGGAGAGACATCAAATTACGAGTGTTCGCAGATAAAGTTTAACACCGACCGCAGGCGCATTAAACCAGAAGGTTAAGAGTTCGAATCCAGCTCTCTTCACGTTATATTTTTGTTAATTTAATTAACTTCACGTTAGGGTTGCCACATATCGTGTTTTGTTCTGGAATTGTCCTTTTTAATAACAAGACTATGCCACCGGCTCCAAACCTTCTCCCGACACTAAAGCTCAGCTCCCTTCATCACAGTGTTCTCTCCACGTTCTCAATCAAGAAACAAACGAATGGGACGTCACGAGGGACGCATCGCTGTGTTTCACGTGCAGCTGTCACGTTCGCCGAATTTCTTTCAATTTTTCGTCTAAGAGATAACTCAGTACTTAATTCTTGCTGTTGTCTATTTATTTATTGTCATGCTATTGTTTAGTTTGCGTAATTGCCGTTATTTGTTTATGGTGTTAGCCTTAAAGTAGTGCTTTACACGTGCTGCGACTTCCTCCTTCCCAGAAGCCCCAGCCTTTCCTGAAGACGACTCCTTCACTTGGCGGCCGTTCAGTCTCCTCTCTTCCCTGCTCAACACTCGCCGTCGTCAATACAGTAACCGCACGGGAACTTATCATATCTCTTCACTCTTCACCCTATTGTTTAGTTTGCATAATTGCCGTTATTTGTCTATAGTGTTAAGCCTTAAAGTAGTGCTTTAAACGTGCTGCGGCCTAGACCAGCCCAGAAGCCCCAGCCTTTCCTGAAGACGGCGGCCGTCGTTTCTCCTCTCTTCCCTGCTCAACACTCGCCGTCGTCAATACAGTACTCTCTCGTCTCTCACTCTTCTTTCCTCACAATAAACTCTCACGTTTATCTCGCCCCGGGCGCCGGCATTGCCGCAGCCACGCCCGCGTTAAAATCAGCCTTAATAATAACCTAACCATTTAACTCTTGTTTCTGGCTTTTTATTTACTTTCCTTCTAATGATTAGTATGAGTAGTTGCGGTTAATCGCTATATTTTAAGCCTATTGGAGGACTTAACATTGGAGTATATGGGAGGATTTAACATTGGAGTCTATGGGACACTTTAACATTGGAGTCTATGGGGGCATTTAACATTGGAGTCTATGGGCGTAATTTAACATTGGAGTGTATGTGTGTAAGTTAACATTGTAGCCGATGGGAGTATTTAACACTGGAGTCTATGTGAGTAGCACTGCCAACCTCCCTCTCCGACTGATTCCGTCGCCAACCTTCAATTCATTCGAGCATGTCTCTGGATTGGAGGTCGACTAAACCTGTGAAGTTGGTGCTGCTCTACCGTCCACCCAGTACTAATAGCTCTCCACTGGTTACCCGTTAAATACAGGATTGAATTCAAGATCCTCCCTGCTCACTTACAAGGCTCTCACTGACATTAGTCAGTGAGAGCTTTTTCAGGCACCCTCCTCAACACGACAACTACGATCCTCCAATACTCGCTTGCTGCATGTCCCCAGGTGGCACCTCCATTCTATGGGAGACAGAGCCTTCTCGCACGTTGCTCCAAGACTCTGGAATGCTCTTCCATTGGAAATTCGTTCAGCGGAGTCCTTGAACATCTTCAAATCTCGTCTCAAGACTTGTTCCATAAAGCCTTCAAGCCGTCGTGCTAGAACCACTTAAGCGGCTCAACGCTGTCTGATTAACCCGTTCTCTGTCGTTGTTGGTTTGTCGTTCTCTCTGCGGCCCTGTGCAGTGCTTTGTGACCCTCGGGTAGAAGACGCTCTGTAGTTGCTATTACTATTATTTTTCTACTGTCTTTATGATCTATGTCCTATAGTTTATAGCGATTGCTTGACTCTCAGTTTCTCTGTCCTGATGTTACTGACATGCCGTTCTCTCCACAGCCTTGTGCAGCGCTTTGTGACCCTCGGGTGAAAGGCGCTCTATATATGCTATTATTATTATTACTTGAAATACTGGGGATAATGGAATTTCTTGGAGTAATGCATATGCGTGATTTTTCTTTCTTGCTTCATTTCTATACTTCAAGTATGGCTTTGTGTACATAGTGTTTAAGACTTGACTACACATTGTGTGCATGTCCCTGCAGGCAATTGGACCTTCCCTTGCAATGTTCACCATAGTGCTGTACTGTGTTCTTGTAGGTCCTTAGGCTGCTTAAATAAATTAGACAGCCTGTGGTGGAGATCAGCACCAACGCTTAAGCAGTGTAGAACATGCTTAGGACACACTGGAATGTTTTACAGTATGAATCGTCCATATTTATTACATGGGCAAAAAAGGATGAGCGCGATACAGTGTACAAAAAAGTAATCTTTTATTGAACTGCCTAATAATACAAGGCAAGTTTACAAAATGAAAAGTAAAACTTTTCATGTGCAATGTACATAAAATAAAACCAGAACACAGCTTGTCATGACGTCCAAAAACTGTACAGGTGTCTAGTGTAAACATTTTATATAATAACTACAGCTTCAAGTAACAAAACACACAAACCCTGACCCATGATTTACAGGTAACTGCCAAACTGTACTGAACACAGAAATGCTCATTAAAACACACAAAGCCGGCTTGCTAAAAATGGACCTTGAGGAAACACTTACACCATGGTCCAAATAACGGATGTAAAATTCTCTAACGCAGCCACTTTCAAATTCACATTGCCATATGCGAAAATATTCGACAAGCAAGCGCATGTCTGGGCAAAGGTAAATTCACATATCGGTTTTGAAGCAAATTTCTGAGCAGCCGTGATGGTCCTGACCACAGTACAGTACTGTAGTTCTGGGCAAGGAAGTTATGCAGGTGTGCTACTGTACATTCAATGAGGCACAGCTTCGGGGGAAATCTCACAAAACAGCGATAAAAGCACCAATCAACCCCATATTTTTCTTTCTACAGGTAGGCCTATTTTTTACGATTAGTTGCGCAAATGTGCAAACATTTCATTTTTCTTTTCTAGTATGCATTGTAATACAAAGTGCATGAATGGACATCCTATGAGTAAACAAATGGGTTCAGAGGAACGGGTAATGATGACACGGTCCAATCGCTTATAAATTACATTTTACACGCGCTTCGAACATCTCGTGGTATTTGAATGGTTTACTGTCAAACGTGCTCTTGCTTTGCAATGTGAAAGTAGTTCGGTTAATAAATTATAACGACACTGGTGGAAGGTAATGCGGGTCCAACTCGCGGGCACACGTGCCTTGATTAAATGGACAGTAGCGCAAGAGGATGTATAAACACTTTTAACAACTCTACTAACATACCGCCATTGTAAAACAATACATTTTTAATCAAACTAATTGGAAGGAACACTGAGCATCTGTTTTTAATACAACATGGATTGTGAAGCTTTAAACGGACAATGCCATATATGTACTTTATTGACAAAATAAAATAAGGGTTGTTTTTATTTCAAGGTTTGAAATGAGCCAAAATGAACTCTAATCCACAGTAACAAAATAATATCTTTATACAAAGCTGGAAAGGGAAAGAGTAAGGAAGGTTTAGGGGTAATGGGTTTAATCTGCCAAGAGCAAGGCAAATACAAGTACACCATTGAACTGATGTGTCTAAAAGCAGCTAGAATTATTTCATGTGATCCAATCACATGATACTGTAAAAGGCTTCATCAGTCCCTTTACACTCTGTTCTGCAGGAACAAGGGATACAAAAAATATCGTTAGAATCGCTTGTATACAAACCAATACATTTTCCACAAATGTAGCTCATATACAAGCACATCTACGTTGGTTAACTATCAACATTCTGGATATACGATACTATACGCGTGCGAAAAAAACCGATCCTAAAAAATGTGTTGCTGCATTGTATGGCTGCACTGGCAGGCTGTGATTGTATTAATTTAACAAGTGTAAAATATTACTCACTTTCTCACCTCTGTTGGGATGTAAATGAAGAGGACGGGGTCTGGGCAGTGGCAGGCGGACCCGAGGGGACTCCTGCCGACACGACCGGCACACACAGAAGGTGGGTGGGGGTGGCATATGTGAACGCTGACCTCCACGATGCTAAAACTTTCATTAAAAAATGACAACTCCAGCACGCTAAAATGATCAGTGTTAATGTTTTCCAGATCAATTCTGAGCGATTCCAGTTGAATTTGGATGACGACGCTCAATCGCGCTCTCTTTTCAAATGCATGTTAGGTTTATCCATTGATCATCAATTAGGGATGACTAGTCTCGGTTAAAAATCAATCATGGTCATTTGGGCTGGGTTTCGAAAATATACTGTTTGGAATTACAATGATATGTTTGTTTGATGTAATTATTTCTTTGTAGAAGCCTCAATAATTTACAACGCTTAATGTGCATGCCTCCTTGTTTCTTTGGCACAATGAGCAGTCTTGTTTTCCAGAATGCACGTCTCATGTTAATGGTTAATATGGATCGTTCGAACTTCACTGAAGCCGGTCATTCGATAACAGTATTAAGGACATCCAGCTTGAAATTTGTAATATAAATTTTACACAAACTGATATATATATATAAAAACCTTACAGCATTAATAGAAGTATAGAGAGGTTAACGAGTCAATGTTGCATATAAGGGATTTAATATGACAGGAATATTATCTTGCAATATTTTTTTACACTAAATTACATTGTCGAAGTTTTACAAACTGATGAATTTCATGTCTAGCTGGGCAGTGCCATGGATGAGCGATAGTGCGTTTGTCGCTACTTGCAGAGGTTTATGTTTTGAGCCCCATGAATGCCCTGGTTAATAGTGTGCGTATGTGAACCATAAATCCGCGCCATCTGCTTTACAGTGGTCATTAATGATACCGTGATGTTATTCGACCAAGCCAGCCGTAGGTCACGTGCTCAACATGACGGTACAAATTTTGAAAAGTTACCTTCCAATTACTGAATTAGGAAACGTACAGCAGCATCACCCTCCTGATTCTAAACTACCACTAGCCTTCGTGATTAGCCTTGTGCTGTTAAAATGGAGCAAATGCAAAACTCACTAAAGATTTTCTTAGATACGTCTGTTAAACATTGCGCCTTCGTGATTAGCCTTGCACTCTAATAATGCCATCCTTCCATTGTCAGAAACCGCTTAATTCTGTACAGGGTCGCAGCGAGCAAGGTAACATCCTAATATATAGGAAGCAGTGTGTGGCAAACCGCCTGGCTGCCTCCTCCGCCTCTCTGTGCTTTCCTCGCGCCTCTGAGTCGTTCTCTCGTCGAATGAATACCTTTGAAAGTGAATGAATATGTGCGCGTTATAAATGTAAAATTCTTTTTATTATTATTATACCCAGAATGGGACGCCATTCCATCACAGGGCACCGGAGTCCCTGGCGAAAACCCACGCGGACACGCAAACTCCACACAGAAAGGTACCCGACCCGGGATTCGAACCTGGGAACTTCTTGCAGTGAGGTTGGCAGTGCTACTCACCGCGCCACCGTGCTGCTAATGCCAAATGTATCAAATATTGGATTGTACTGTACGACTGTGTGGCCGGCGGTGGTGAGGTTGGCACGTTGGGCAGTGGGTCTCACCTGGATAGTGCTCGTACTGCGTGGAGAGCCCGGGGTAGCCCACCCCCGTGTGTGGAGAGTGATGGGAGTGCCTCTGTGGAGGCGGCGTCGGGCGCTTTTTACCCTTCTCTCCGCCACCCTCTTTGTCCTTCTCCAAGGTCGACTTATCACTCATCTAATGCAAGGAACGGATTATCAGGATTACGGATTTGTCTTTACCTTTCTCAAAGCCACCACTGAGTAATACTATATTAATTAAATAGTGCTCCTTTCTATCCGTGCACTTTGACACCTGAAGTATAATAATAATTAACACTCGTTAAATATAAATCAACTTTGGCAGCCATAATTTGGCCCTAAGGTATCAGGTCACAACAATGATTGCCACACTCACTGAAAGTTAACACCTTGTGGACAGCGCTCTATCAGTACACCTAATGCAAGGGTTTATCCACTATACTGCTGATGCGGTTCATGTGACAAACATTTTTTAAACAGTGGCAATCTAGATGACACCAGCAGCAAATGTTCTATCAACTCGACAAACTCTACTCTCCTCAGGAGCTTGCAAATCAGCGGTAACGAATAACTGTCTGGACACTTTAATCCGCATTTACATTTAACCGAAAGTTCAATTATTTACATTTGGCGACTGCCTGGAAAGCTGCTGATCAGAAGTCTTGCCCTCCATGGACTTTCCTCCCGTCTGCCTCTCACATTCGCCTTCCTCTTGGCCAGACATCTTCCCGTAGCCGGTGTAGTACAGGCTTGGAGAGAGGTAGCCGCCTGGGGGCAGAAAAAATAAAAATAGTCAATTAATCTTTAGCGGAGTTCTCACAATCAATCATACCCTCCCAAGCTCCAAAATATATTTAGCTCAACGGTGTGGTTTCGGCTTGTAACGCGTGCTGTTTGGCACCACCTTTGACATTTTTTCCTCTGTACGCTTGGAGCGTCTTTAGAAACAGTCATGCCGAACAACACCTATACGCAGTAACTCCAGAATACACAACTAGAAGATGGTGGTACAACTACAGCATTCAAGCAGCCGTATGTCATTACTCTATAAAGCAGGTTGCAAACGAATCACATTTCAAAGAGATGGTAACTTTTTTCAACCTTTTGCACTTCCACATCTTCTTGGACCTTACAAACTTACACACAGGTGCAATTATTTGGGCATTAAGCGACCGACTGAATAAAAAGACACGTTTCAAGAACGACGCGTACCTGCGTAGAAATGCATCATCATGGGGGGCACGCCGCGGTACGCGGGATGATTGGGGTCGTACATCTGCGCGTAAGGGTTCTGCGACATGTACTGCAGGAAGGAGCCTGAAGCGTTGCCTCCTGTCTGAGAGTCCTTTGAAGCCGCGCTAGACTTCCCGTCATCCTTGTCCTCGCCGGGGTCGGTCACGTTTGAGCCTGACAGGGGCCTCTTGCTTTCTCTCACGTCCCCTTTGCTCTCACTCCTGTCGCCCTCTTTATTCCCCTCCTTGTGCTTCTTCTCCATCTTCTTCCAGCGCTCCTCTTCCGCTCGGTGTTGCTCCAGGTACTGTGCATAGTACAGCTGCTGCCACTGGTTCACGTCGAATTCCTGAAACAGCGAACAAGGGCAGCAGCACTGTGTCAATCGCACTCGCCTGCCTTATCGGACAACTGATTCCTGGTGCTGCCGAGCGGAAAACCTGGTTTCCCTGTAGTAACAAGTGAAGTTAAACCAAACTGAGCGCACCGTAAAATATGTGTTAGCTTTACAATTAAAACAAACGTTAAGCCTATGCATGTAAAACACTGTGAGTGTTGTTATGCACCTCATAAAAAATGCATATACATACGGTAAAAAAAAAAAATCTCCTATGACTGTACCTGCTTATAGAGTCCGCTTTGATCCATTCCAGAGTGGTCAGCACATTCGCTTGTTGGCTTTAGTTCCTCTGTAATGGGGATGTGGTTTTGGGTTTGTCTCGCTGCAAGACCTTCCTCTTGTTGAGTAGACATCACTGGCAGCTCCTCAGAAAACACAGAGCCACCTCCTTTGAGGACTTCAGAACCCGTGCCTTTGGCAGTGTCAAAGTTTAAGGCAGATTTTGGGGCACTAGCAGTGGCCGATGGGACAGACTTTCTCTTGCCCTCCCCAGATTTTGACAAGTCTTTGCTGCGATGCTTACTCTTTTTCTCGTTGTGTTTGATTGCAGACTGCGGGTCAGAGTTGGGGCTGCTGCTGCTGAACGGCTGGCTGCGATACCTGGGATCGTAGTAACCATAACCGTACGCGTACTGCTGGTAGTAAAGTGACCGAGGAGACAGTGGGGCACCCTGCTGGATGACAGACTGATGCTGCGAAGTGAGGTCAGGTTTGTCACCCTCCACCGTTTGTCCATTTCCACTTCCACAGCCTGACCCGTCGTCCTCCTTTTTAATTTGCCCGATTTGCGTCAGCATGCTGTCGTTGGGAGCGCTCACGTTCGACTGCAGCTTGGATGACGGCGAGTAGTAGGCATTGTAGTCGGAGTAAAACGACGTCTGATCGTCACTCTGTATTGCACGAGTGTCCAGAGTCGTAAGCTCCGCATCGTTGAAGCCGAGCACTTTGGTTGGTGGCACCTTTTTGACGTGCTCGCCCTCCCTGTCCTCGCCGTCATCCGATATGTCCGAGTAAGCCGGGCTGTTGGTGTTTGAGGCCATAAGTCCCTCCAGACCGTTCTGAATAACGGCATGCAGTGGAGTCAGCCGCCCATTTGATAAGCTGGTCCGGGCGCTCTCCACACGACACGCACTGCCAATGGAAGGGCTCGGAGCATTGTCTGTGAAATTGTACACCTTGGCAGCCTCCGCTTTGATACTTGCTATTCGCTTCTCTGGTACCTCTGCAGATCCGTTAAACATCCCTTCTGTCTTAACGACGTAATCTTTTGTTAATGGATCTGAAAACTCTTTCCCATCTTTGCCATCGTCTGATCTCCCAATTACTTTCAAACTCAATTTCAGGCTAACCGTCTCCTTGCAATCTCTGTCTTTGGATTTCTTTTTATCCTTTTTCTTTTTCTCTTTCGTGGGAGTAATGTTTGGTGATGTAGCGGCGATTTCCGGTATAGACGCTGGTTTTGGCTGAATAGGTTTTAACGGTGGGCTTTTTGGCATTGTTTTGATAACCGTGGGTATCACGGCTGCGGCATGCATTCCAATTGCTGCCGCATTTCCTGCAGAGGGGGAATTTGAATAATTCGTCCCTGGCATGGCTACCAACTGGGGTGGCGGAGGTGCAGGGGCAATGGGTCTGGCTGCCTTGGGTTTTGGAGATGTTTTATTTTCTATTTTGATGCTGGTTACTCTTTTTGACTTTTCTGTATTTTCCTCCTTGGGAGATTTGCCACCGTAAGAGCCTTCCACTTCCAGTTTTGGCATTTCGCTAAGCGGACTGCCACTGGCATTGTCCTCGCTCGGGTTTACATCTCCATTGACATTGGTCCCATTTTCTCGGATGCCTCTTTTGCTTAGGCCTTTCCCCTTGGAGTGGGATGTATGCAGAGTCTCGGGAGAAGATGTGTCAAGTGGACTAACTGGCAGAGAACTGGGTTTTTCTTTCAGGAGGTCCAAACACTGGCTACCACTTGATAAGGAGGCAGAGCTGCCATTCAAATCGCAACCTTTCAGTTTCACAGGGCTGGTGTTGTGCTCCAGCTCGGCGCTTTTGTCCTCATTCTCATTTCCGTCCTCCTGTTTGCGCTCATTCTTTAAGTGAGCGTGAGCCTGGTGATATTTCAAGCCATTGATGTGTCTGTATTTCTTGTTGCAGTTCGGGTGAGGACAGTCGATAAGGGCAGGTGATGACGCTGACGAAGACGGAGTCTTGTAGCTCTGCGACTCCAACGGGGTCAGCTCCAGCCTGGCCTGCGAGTTTATTACACTTGGTGTCATTAGATTGTTATTAGTAGTCCTTGGGCTTGGCCTTAACCTTTTGCCTGGCCTGCCTTCCTCCGAGCCATGCTGGGGTGAAGGAAGGTCGGAAGCAGGCCGTCCTTTCCTCTTCCCATTGGGGCTCGCCTTCACCACGTCGTCCCCAGTATTGACGTGCGCCGAGTTCCACTGTCCGTTGGCGGTGAGGCTGCCGCGGCGGCCCTTGCCGCTGTTGGCGCCGCCCGTACCCCTGCCCTTGCCGTGAGGGGCGCGGGGCTCGCCGGGATTGTTCACCTCGCCCTGGGAGGCGTTGGAGCCGGCGCGAGCTCTCTTACCCCGGCCACGGCCCCCCCGAGCCTCCAGGTCGCTCGTCGGAGAGTCGCAGAATCTAAAACGGGGACGAAACGAGGAAATGATTAAAATTGCGCACGTGTTGTAAGCCTAAACTCACAATAAACATTAACATGTGTATGAAACGTGCCGTTTTCAATCTTTTTCTGGTGAAAGTGCCTGGCCATGTGCTCACAACAATGATGGGGTTTGAAATGTAAAAAGGATGTGCTTCGCGGTACTACACTATAATAATAATAGTATACATTTATATAGCGCCTTTCACCCGAAGGTCACAAAGCGCTGCACAAGGACCACGAAGAGGACGGCATGTCAACAACGAAAGAAAAAACCCAATAAAAACAAAACATAAAATAAATTATTAAGGCTGCTTCGAATATACTGATAGGTCGTGAAACTGGCAATCTTAAGAGCGGCAAAAATCTACCAGCGTCCCCTAAGATGGCCGTCACTTCCTTAAAGACAAACACGGAGGGAGACAGGGAGGGAGGGTGAGCGACAGGGAGAGACATAGGGACACAGACAGGAAGACGGAGAGACAGACACGAGGGGGATACAACCCCAATAACAAATTAAACAACATTGAAGCACAAGAACAGACACAGGCAACAGCAAAAAAACGCACCCACACACAACAAAAATAATCAACGTTACACAGAAACAAACCAAAGAGAAAAGGGATAGATTAAAAATGACAAATGTACAACAAATTAAAGCTAAATAAATACACTTAACACAGGGAGCTACAGCCCACGCGCCCCCAAAAAACACCCACCATGAGAATGAGTTGAAGTGATTAGCTTTCTACGCACCGCCGATTAAAATGCGTTTGGTAATATAAAATATTTTAACGTGTTGCTTGTATTTTGTGAAAGTCAATCATACCTTGGGGGTGCCCACTCATGTTTTGTGCAGTCCAGCAAAGTCCCAACGTAAGACTTGTTACGCCATGTCACGTTAACAACCAGCATACCTGTTTAACAAAATCATATACAAAAAATATTAGGTTTTTTTAGGTCTTGTATCAATATTGCTCAGTCATAAAAAGCTCCGTACTGTAAAACACAAGATATCTAACTGCAAAAAATCCTCCCTACAAGTACAATTTACAACACTGTCATTATACAACAAAAGACAGTAATGTAATCAGTGAGCAATGTTCAACAACGAACATTCTTGGCTTAAAGTCATAAAATCAATGTGTGTATCCCAAGGTCGAGAATTATATAAATATATGTTTTGTGTGTCTGCAGACATGTTTAAGGTTATTATAATTTCGACATGCTACACACTGTAGTTGTTACAGTCAGCTGCCAAGTGGCAGCACTTTTCTACTCCTGCCCTAATTTACATTCTACCGCATCATCACTAGAGCTAAAAATTTCAATATCCAGTGTCAAACCTCTTATGAAAAATGCTTAGGGCTGCTTTCAAAATTCAAATAGCTTGCATTTTTAGTTAAAATGAGCACGGCACATATATCTAGCTGAACAAGCGAGCAGTATATTTTAAATCTCTCGAAATTCAGAGAAGTAACACCTTGCTTAAAATTCAGACTGTTTAAAAACAGTGTGCCACAGTGAAGAGGTGGTACAACACATAGCATTCATACTGACCACTTTGCCTCATCGTCACCACTAGTAACCACATAATCCTGCACAGGGTTACTGGGGTGCCGGAGCCTATCTTGGCAGACACAGGGTCATACCCACAATGGGACATCGCAGAGACAATTTAAAAACCGGGGTACCCAGAAAAAAAAGCCTATGCTGATACGGAGAGAACATGCAAACTTCACACGGAAAGGTACACGAGTCGGGAATCGAACCCAGGTGCTTGGAGTGAGGCGGGAGCACTACCTGCTACGCCACTGTGCCGCCCTCAATCCACTTTAAATAATGTTTAAAAAAATAAGTAAAAGTGATTCCAGGCT
>JAZEWU010000009.1:6570793-6625422 GCA_036362915.1 Geotria australis
GAAGCAATTAACTTGTTTTTTAAACATGCATAATAAATTCAAACCGTGAAAAATTACATAAGGCCATTGGCTTGCCTTCAGGAATCTCAGGTTTTCTTTTAACACCAGGAAAGCTACAGAAGTTTAATTTCATCATCTACTTGCAGGTTAATATCTAAATTATAAATTCATACGTCCCGTCTGAAACATCTGAAATACAGCGCAAAACTAAAACGTGGACACTTTTGCATCTAACGTGTAATGCTTGTAAAACGTGTAAAACGTGCAGCCAATCACAGATCGTGATTTGACACATTTTCAAAAAGCCTAGTATATTTTGGTCAATTGGAAACACCCATTACAGTGATACAGAAAACTTCCGATTTACTAGAAAACAAAAAGTATGTTTTCACGTGAAAAACCCCAGCGTACTTAAAGGAATTAGTTTGTAACATAGTAACTAATGAACACTGGAGTGATATTAACTAACAAAAAAGGTCTATGTTTATATTTTGTCATTTCTTCTTGCTGAAAGAATCAATCAATAGCCAACGGTGGAACAATGTCACAGTGAAATGTAAAAAGAGAGGTTTTTGTTACAGAAAACTAACCCTATTAGTTTCAGAAGCTTGGTTCTTATGAAACCCAACTGGGAGTGCGCTTAAGATGCCGTGCCATGCGAGAGGGGAAATGTGCATTGTCAGCAGTCTTAGCAGATCTTGAATAGTGACCTTTTAAACAACTGAGGCCAAATAGTCTGGCACAAAGATTGCTTGCCCTGCTTTTTTCAATTAATGTCAAGCAGTTTTGGTAACGAAAAAAACCACTGCATCTTGTTTCACTTGAGTTGCCATCATGTTGAACAACTGTTGAAAAATACAAATGGATGTAGAAAAAAAAACTTCATTGGACCCTTACAAAAATAAAGGGTATTGTTTTAACCAACTGCTTGCTTATTAGAACACTTATGCACATGGGGCAACATTTAAGAATGTTTAGGCTCAACACAAATTAAGGAGCATAGGGGGCACATTAATGGATAGCAAACAACTTTGCCATCACAGTGACCCAGCCTGGAATCCAGTTCCTACATCCGGTGAGGACCTTGCTTCGGTCAGCTCAGCCTAAAACAACACACATTACAATTGTAAACCTAGAGGACCAGCAATTTCCTCACACTGTATTAAAATAATTTTAGTAATACAATTCACAAGCAAAATGAGATATTTTGCTATTCTTGTTATGCAGTGCTATTTTCTTCAATCAATGCAAGGTGTGGAAAGCCCTAATGCAGTACTAGAAAAGCCAATATATATACTGCAGATATGTATTTTGCGGATTTGAAATAAATTGATATAAACAATCAGTGTCAATGCTCTACCGAGAAGCCCATACGAGTGCAGCTGCAGTGTACCTATAAAACCGTCTGGTGGACGGAGATAGACAAACGATAGATGTTACTATGGCCTTAGCTTTATGAATCCTACACATTTAATGGAGCAATACAAATATAAAAAAAGGCTGCGGTTGGGAAACAAATGAATACTATGCAGTGTAAACATGCAATAAATAAAGTCCAAACCCTGCAGAAATGTACGTTCAAAATGGACATGAAAGGAAAATGTAAATCTGTGCTCTAAAAAAGGGCTGCCTTTTACTAACACTTCAAAAGACGAATTGAATATGACTGCAGTTGCCCACGTATTATACTGTAGTCGGTGGTGCCTTGTAGTCATTTGAAGATGAATGCTACATGTTCTAATGCGGAGGGTAACTAAGAGGTAGTTGAAGTTCATGCTCATTTATTTCTTAAATGACTGGACTTTTCAAGAACCGAAATACCGAAAGACTTCTCGGGATTTGCACACGTTTCCCAACCACAGAAAAAAAACTATTCTTAAATTTGAAAGCACTGTATTCAAAATACGAGGTAAAACTGGAGCAACCGAGACCTAATCGCACGCTTGCTTCAGCAATTGCTTGCATTTGTGGTTTAGACTTTAAGCCGTAGGAAGACGCATATTGACTCACTGACCACATTCAGAGTATATAATTAATTACAGCTATAAAACATGTATTTGCCAATTTGTTTTTTTTCCGTTTGCTATGGGCTAACCAAAATTATGTTTCACCACCGAACACTGAGTAATCTGGCTTTGTGAAGAAGACACAAACACGAGGATTAGACTGCCTTGTTGTGTTAAGTGCACCCCAACAGATACACTGTCATGACGGTGCCTGCTTAAAGCGCCAGCAGGGATTGCGAGGGGATTACGCAGAGAGACCCACCATTGGCCCACCATCAAGTCAAACAACCTATGTGAATTTTAAATACGGTACGCCTTGTTAACACTGACAAAAAAATGCACACTGACTTATTTAAAAGACAGACGCTATCTTTGGCGCAACGCACTATCACAACACCACATTTATGTCTTCATACACTGCGTCAATTATTAATTTAAGTAGTAGGCTTTTTGGCATATCATCACTCATATCTGTTAATGAGCTGAAATTGTAACAATAAATATCTCCAGGAGACTGTCTTCACTTGGGGCAGTGGAAAACAATTACGTGTAAATCAGTTGGTATGGTTTTACATTGGCGACAGATGAACGCATACATATGCGGCAATAATAAAAACGGCTCTAAACAGCTTTAACAATAAAACAACCCCACAAGCGTGTTCAGTGCACGGGATTTATACAGGAGAATGGTTGTAGCTGAACCAAAGCAAAGGTTATATAAACAAGACTTATTCTATCCTGCCCTACTGCCAGGTTCCTAACCCCTTACCAAATTACCCTGGCAGATTTTTTTTCTCTTCTTTTAAAACCCTCAAGGCAGTTAACATCGGGGAAAGTACTGCGATACATTCTGTCGACCTCTCTGTGCAATGAATGTAAACACTTGATACTTCCAGTGTAATGTTATGGTAAGAACCCAATAAATTATTTACAACACAGAACTGAAAAAAAATGTGCACATTCTCCTCCACTCAAGATAGCAAAGCTTTTGGAAATACTGCCTGTTCATTATTAATACAATTTGCACTTGTGCTTTCCATTCCACAAGAATTACTGCCTAACCATCTCCAGCCTTCACATTAGCACGACACATAGCGCTCTGCATGCTTTATGTAGCAGAACTTGGCACCGCTGAAACACTGTTTCTTGAACCTCCTCAGGGACCTAAATGCCAGGCCACAGTAACTCATTCCACACACACGGACTCCTCAATGCAAAATATGAAAATTCAGTGGTATCCATCAATTTTACACACCACATTCAATACCCCAACTGGATAGCAATATAAATTGTAGACATATTGACACAATCGTGGGACTGAGGAATTATATGGCACTTTCGTACAACAATCCCGCACGGCTTTGAGAATTGCAGCGGGGTGCCTCCGGTGCCATTATACAAATCAAATTTGACTGAGCAGATTCATGTCTGTGTTTCCACGTCTCGCGATAGTTCATAAGCAGCAGAAGTACCGCGACCCTATGAATACCTTTTACGGTACTTCACATATTTGCCCTGTCCAATGAGTAAATCTGATTACAATTCTGCTCTCATTAAGAACGTAATTGTCATTTGCCTTTAAAGGTGGTGAAACTAAATAATGTAAGGTACGGTATAAGCTGTTTTGTGCTTTATGGGATTTTAGTTTTTGATTTTGAGAATAAACCCTTGTTACTTGATGATAACGCAAACATTGTTAAGACGTGGAATATCCGTAATGAATAGCAGCAGTTCTGTGATGTATGTGACCATGCCTTTCACGAGTGTAATTTTTGAGTCTGTTGTACACTTCAGTGTTCATTAACGTACAGGTAGAAGCGTTCACGTCGCGATCCCTGTCAGGTAATACTTGGTGTTGCCTGCGAATTCTACCAAACACTTCGAGGCCGAGGAACTGAAGGACAACGATGTCCAGAGGCTGACCATCGTGCTTCGAAGAATCGCAAAGAAGAAGATTAACGTAACGAAAAAAAACTGGCTCTTGTCATTGTTTTCTGCTTCACAACAGTTATTATTAAAATGTACAATCGTCTAGAAGGATGTGTTGTGTTTTACCTTAATTAAAGGGCCGCAGTTTGTTTTTGTAATAGTGTCTACGGTCTATTGGATGAATTTTAATATAACTACTGATTCATTGCCAAGATAAAAATGCTAATGAAATAAAAACGCAATATATTACTATATGGTGCTATTCAGAAATACTGAGCTAAATTTCAGGCATTACCTAGTTGAATGTATTATCCTTGTAGACTTTTTCCTGTGACACATCAAACACTGCGTTGTATAATTTGCATATGTTTTAGAACATTGCGGATAATGACACACTGCGCTCTCATCACAGCCGAATGAGCACTGTACTCGCTAAAGTATTAAACATTTACAAGTATAATGTCTACACGGGGCTGTCGAAAAGCGCAGGAAAACCTTCACAAAATCACAAATCGCTAATATCGTCTCAGCAATGCAAACACCACAAATGGTCAAAGACCGTAAAAATAAATATCTTGGCAGATGAAAGTCTTTAAACAGTTACCATGTGGAGTAAATAGATCTACTGGAAAGGTAGTAATTTTGACAAATTAAATTGACCCACGTGGTCAAACAGCCAGAGCCTTTTAACCCTTGCAAAACATGTACGTTTTCCCCTTACGATAAAGGAATGTTTCTTTAGTTTGTGATTTTACTTACAGTGCAAGTTTCACATCTTTATCAAATAGTCAAAACACAACGGCTAAGTGATTTTCTCTAATGACGGTAAAGGGGAAATCGACAAGGAAGGGTGCCAAACCTTGCATCAAACCCACAACGGATTGGGAAAAGAAACACCGTACAGTACGGTAGTATATTGCAGTAAGAGGTAAAGAGCGTTATAGACTGCCTCTCCAGAGAGTATTTGAGATACTCTTCCACACTGGCCTCAGCAGAAGTGGAAGCATTCACGATTTACTCCACCACGTACGACCTGCCCATCGACTCGCTGTGGTCAACCCATTTTTACTGCTGGGTGGACAGAGGTGGGGAGGTTTCAGAAACTCTCCCATTGTATCAACTGCTGTGCCTGGAGATAGGAAATGGTGACCTCTGCAGTGCAAGTCTAGTGTTCTAACCATTACACCATAGCAGCATCCTATATAGTTTTGTACCGTATGTAAAAACAATTATAGTACATATTTTAATTTGTATGATCTCCAGTCAAAAAAACTGACTATTACTGTGCAAATGCAATTCTTTGCACGGATAATTTTAAAAGACATCGTGAATGAGTAGCTTATAGAGTCTGTATTTTTTTTTTTTTAATAGATATACGTATGCTTTCGAGCTAATTCTGCAGCTGCAGACAGTCGGGCTGAATTAACGGCAGGATTCCTCCATCAACCAAGTACCCAAAACAACAGGAACAGCCCGGGCTTTTGAGCAGACCTTCCAACAAACATATGACATGAAAAGCAGCCAACTTCTAGGAGTTAAGCCCAACAGTGACCAAGCAGTGAAAATATATGTCCAAGACAAACAATGGTTAACAGTCTCCAGTGATGCACTGTCAAGCCAAAGACTGTGGGGGAAGGCTTTTGCCTCTTGCGCAGAAGAAGGAAAACCAATATTGATGAGTATTATGCGCAAAACCACCAAAGTACCCAGAAAACAATGGGCTGGGCTGAAGTTGTGTTCACGTCTCTAGAATACATTTTGAAGCGCACACCGATTTGATGTACAGTATAGTCCTAAAAGGATCAAAAGAAACACATTGTGTGTTGAATGGTAACAAGAAATATTAAATTATATTTTGTGGCCAAAAGACTGGAGTGAAGTATCCCAAAAAACAGGTAATGATTTTCAGCCCTCAGTCAATCCACTGCTAGATGAGGGCCTCTCTATACCTTAGGAGGTGTTTAACCAAATTTCATAATTCTGCTCAGTAAGTGCTGGTGCAGAAGGGATGGGGAGACCGGAACCTATTCACATACCATTCGCCTATGATGTTAACAGTAGTCGAGAATCAAACTCAGGTCGCCTGGTTCAGTGCAATATTAATAATAATAGCATTTATATAGCGCCTTTCACCCGAGGGTCACAAAGCACTGCAATGGGCTCACCACTGCACTAGCAATCTACCTTGGTGACAGAGCAGATATCGGTAAAAGTGGGAGCCTTGCAACTCCTTACCGAAACCACTGCTGATGAAATGGCCTCTTACAGAGGAAGCTCTAGGGAAGCCCAACAGAGGGCAGTTGGAAAGGATGGGAAGGCCCACACTTTACTCCACCAAGAATGACCTGCCGGTCGACTAATCATGGTATACCCATTGATACTGCTGGTTAGACCGAGGCGAGGTTGGATTTAAGTAAATGGCCTTGTACTTCAACTGCCGCGCCGGGAGCGAGTTCAAATTGGCGCCCTCTCCGAGTCCAGCGCGCGAACCAATACATCACGACGGCGGCTGGTAGCGGCATCAGGAGTCTTTAAGGTTATGCAATAAATATGCTGCTAAATAATATAAATGGCATGACACTGCTTAGCTGTGAGGTTGGTGCAACTAGGGGAGGGGCGGGGGTGTGGGGGTGGAATGAGACAACATACTCTCGGTCTCATGCCAGACAATGCCCTCCAGGTTGATGCAGGTGCCCGGCTCGCAAGGTCCCAGGCAGTCGGGTTCCGTGATGCTGGCCGCCTCGCAAGTGCTCACGCCCACCGTGCGCGTCCGGATCAGGATCTGCTCTTCCGGCTCGGCTTCCACCAGCGTGGAGGAGCACACCCCCACAGCAGAGCAAGCCATGGGGCATAGAGTGGAGCCACCACCTCCTCCTCCCACTGGCCCGGCCAAAGTCTGTTGCTGCTGATGCTGCTGCTGAGGCCGCATTAGCAGAGGGTCCTCTACCTCAGAGTCCACGAGAGAGGGTGCGCAGGGCGGTGACGAAGGCAGCAACATTGTGGGAGGTGGCGGGGGTGCTGGCATGACGAATTGTGAATCGGCCTGCAACGAAAACAAATAAAGGTTCACAATGGGATTGTTGAACAAACAATTGCCATCAGCAAACTGATGTCATGCTTGATCTGTCCATGCCTTAACCTAGACAAATGAGTACAATGTGCAATTTCAGTAGCGGGTACGTAAAGAGACAAGGGGTTATTTGAGATGAGCATTGTTACAGTTTAGTATTTTCAAATATAACTTGAATGACCGGAGCCTAAAAAACATTCCACAAGGGAATGTTGTTTAGAATTTAGTACACAAAACGATAAAAATGAGTATAAAGGACATGCATATTGTGTCTTAAACTGCGAAAAGTAAAGTAAATTATTTTAATGTGTTTGCTCATGAGTAATTTTCAGTAAAGTTCACAAAACCCTATGATAAAGATTTTTTAAAATCACATTTTAAATAGGACATTGCCTTCAAAGTATATTTTGTGATTTATCAGACCACTCACTGAGAAAATAAGTTAAAAGGTGGTACAGTATGTTAATGATACATAATGGAACTTTACAAAAAAACTAAACTACAATTAACTAATCCAGGTCACAGTTACTTTTTTACAAGGTTATAATGGTTGGGCAGACCAACAGGTCACTCAAACTAATTAATGTACTTTGAGAGTGATAAATTAAGTCTTTCTTTGTAAATCGGCAATTAGAAGTTCAATGTGTTACTTTCATACCTATTTGGTTCATTAACACAGCAACACAGCTGAAAATACAAGAATGTGTTGGGTAAATACACATTTTGAGATTGAAACCTATACCTCAACCTTGAAATTTATGTCATTAATAACACCCCACTACAAACAGCATTTTTTAAAAACCCAACTACGTACTAAGTTCCATCAAAACAGGCTTAACGATTTTAACAAAAGTTGCAGCTTCTTCCCCTTGTCGATGTTTTGAATATAACTGTAAAAGTTAGATTCATTGAACAAAGATCTACTCAGCATTCACCTGAGTTGTCAACACACGGATACAAAAGCAGGGGGAGAGGGAGTAACAGAGGTGGCATTTAGCAATTTTAATTTCCATTCATTAAAACCAACATCAGATTACAAATTCCCCCCCCCCAACCATGCATCCCCAAAGGTTTACTATTCAAGCATGCCAAGTGGGGCGGGTGCAGGATTAAGGGAGTAGGCACCCAGAGACTTAGCATTTAAATAGTAGATGGCTGAACAGGCCTTATCGAGTACAAATTACAGAGTCCTCACTGAAAAACGCAGACAAGCTACCCACAGCCCTTTAAGGGGCTCAATCCATCAATAATCATCCATTTCAAAACTTTTGTTTAGAAAACTCATATCCGTCCAGTACCGTATTACCATGTTCTCCAGAATACAAGACACACTCCACCCTCCCCTCTGCCTCACTGTATTTCCACGTAAGCGTTTGGGATAAATAATATAATTTGGTAGGTGTCCCTGTCTGTCATTTGTATGGCTTTGACACCAGGCACAGGTTTGGGGTCTATATTACTTTCCAGAGGGCCTTATAATCCAGAGCATAGGGTAAGAATGTCAATACAAACTGTCTGTGAGTATGGGAACTAAGGCGAATTAAGTACAGATGATTGAGCTTATTTATCAAGAGATATTTATGATGCATTAGCTGCCACCCACACTCCCAGTAGTGTCGTACTCTGTATTCACGTTAACTTACTATGTTCCTTATGTTGTGAAAACTTGTATTAAATTGAGAGCGTTAATCAACGTACAAAAGGCTCTTGGCAAAAACTGTTGCTCATACTAAAGACGTCTACTGCAACGTTTTATTTACCGTAAATAATTGATTTTTTTTAAAAAGATGAATTTATTTTGCAGCATTAACAGCTAGAATAAATCCTGACATCACTCAGATCGCTTATCCAGTACAAATACGGTAATGAATTAGAATTCAGTAGTTGGCACTATACGTGTTAATTTCTAGGAAATTGAAGGGCACTTAAAGCGTGTTTACTTAGCCTTGGGTTGTTCTACAAGCAAGATGTAGCCCAGTGCCGGCACTGGAGCATGCCCAGGCCTAATGGCCTTCAGAACAAACACATGCCAGACCCAACTTTTAACAGGTCACTTGCTCCACAACGCTTGCTTGGCTTTTCACAAAGAAGCCGGTATGCATGTTAAACAGGCCATTCTATCCATAAAAACCACCAAAGACCCTTTTTATCATTAATCAGAATGGTTGTTTTAACAGCTGATTAATCGATAGAAAACAGAAACGTTGAGCTTGAAAAGTGCACAAACGGGCACTCGCATACATCCAGGCACACCCAGGCACATCGCTTAACGGCACGCAGATCAGATGGGAAAATATACCATTGACAGAAGTGCTATAAAGTATTAATTTTGAGATTACTTTGAGTGATCAAAGCAGTTTAAAAAATATTCTCATCATCGGACTTTGTCTATCCACTGCTGGATTAAAGCTTCCCTATTCTTCCCGGTCCAGCGCTGCTACCATTCATCTTACTTTTGTGGACTACTCTCATTGCTCCATCTCCACTATGATGGTCCTTGTGGATGCATTTCCTCCCGTCACCAATCCCATTCATCGGTCATCACATTGTCTAGTAACGTGTACTGTCCAAGCCCATTTTATTTCCGTAAGATCTGATTTGTGCTTGTTCCCTGATCCATGTGTTTCGTTTCCTGTCTCTCATGATAGTTCCAAGAATGCGCATTGGAAGTGCTCATTTTTACTATAATGTTCACCTTTTCAAAAGCACTCTCTCATACTCTTTTTCTGCTGTTTAATTCGTCGTTTTAAATTCCCGATACCTCTTCACCAACTCACAACAAATGGACTGAGCAGGGCTCCGCGCCTCCGAATCAACGGGTGCAACGCGCCCGGAGAAAATGAGCGCGTTACAAAAGTAGATTATTATTAAGTAACCGAGGCACACACTGCTTTGTTTTCACTGTGTCCCCAAATCTTTTTTAAATTATTTTATTTTACATTATATTATTTTTTGTTTTACTCAAATTATCTTAAGTTCAATATTACAGCATTCTGTGTGAAGTAGTACTTCAATATAGCTTTATACATATTCATTGCTCGTGGCTAAATCTTTATTAATTTATGTTCAAGTCTTTTATTTCCGCAATCTAATTCTAACATATCTTGCTGTAACCTTGGTGAGCGCGCGTCTCCTTGTCCGATTCCTTCTTATTTTACAGCTCTCATTGTACAATCTCGATATACCCGTTCGTTCTTTGTAAATGGTTTCGATAATGTCCATACATATTGTTATTAATGGATTGGTTTGCGAGAACTAGGATGACTGCTTCCATATTCAATGAATAAAATGCCTTTTCATAATCGATAAAAAGCGAGGCATAATGGTATTTGATTTTAATTTCTCTCTTCTAGGATTTGATCAATACTCCGCATGTGGTCAATGGTGGAATATAATACTTTATTTTAGTACTCAATTATGCCAAACAGAATCTGGCAGCAAACATACGGAGGGCTGAATATGCAGCAATAACAGATGACCAGCAATTGATACACCTAGCAAGGTAATGGTAGCCAAAGGAAGTAACATGTATATGGGCAGGAAGGATGACTAAACAAGCACGATGAAACGAAGCACGTGTGGATGTGCTGTGACTAGAGCTGTTGATACCAGGACAGTGAAACATCACTCAGTAGTAAAACAGAATGGCTGACGATAATTACGATTTACACCATATTCCATCCATCCATTATCAGAAACCGCTTAATCCGGTACAGGGTCGCGGTGAGTCGGAGTGTATCTAGGCAGACACAGGGTGCAAGGCAGGGTTATACAGAGGATGGGACGCCAATCCATCCACAGGGCACCGGGGGCAATTTAGTTAGCAGGCCAATTAACCTATGCAGCGGCATGTCATTGGACTGTAGGAGCAAACCGGAGTGCCCGGTGAAAACCCACGTGGACACGGGGAGAACATGCAAACTCCACACAGTCGGTATTCGAACCCAGGCACTTGCTGTGAGGTGGCAGGGCTACTCACCGCGCCACCGTGCGTGCGCCCACACCATATTCCGCAGCAGCTAATCAATTAGATATACAATAATAAAAACAACAGTGAAGCATTTACGGGTCTTTCATCTTAAAATTAGCACACCATTTAAATAAAGCACCGGACAGGCAAAAAGCACAGTACGGAAGTAAAAAAAACACACACAGCACAGTTGACACATTTAAACAAAAACAAAGGTTGAAAAATGAGCTCATATTGTGTAAAAGAACAGGCATGAAAACAAAGACATGCCAATACCCGCCATCTCGGACTCTGTGGAGACTGTCAGCCTGCTGCGGGACAGCTGTGGATTACACCAGTGACGCATGAATAAACCGCCCCCAGTGAACAAAGAGGGCTTTGATATAATTTGTCACAGCCATTAACGGTGGCCTGGACTCAGTGCTACGGACAAAGCTGGTAACGAACACTTTTCCAGCGATCATTGCGATTTATTGAACCGTGGTGCGCGTCACTATAAATCAATGGGATTACCACAGTTTGTCCATAGTGCACTTATTTTCCATCACTGCTTATAATTTACAATTAATTTCATCTCGCCAAGAATGGCCTTATACGGTGCTATTTTGCACCTGTGCTTTTGAATTAAATGTCATTATAACAGGGCAGAGTAATTGATCTGACTTCATACACCCGCACGATTGCTTCTGGGCACAAGCCATTACACTTTATAGCTTCTCTTCTCAAGCAAAGCCAGGTAATTGCTTCTCTGTGTAACCCTCTGCACTGTATGTATTGTGATCCCAGGTAATGAAAGTAAGATTTCAGTTTTTCCCCATGAGACATCTATTTATTAGTGCCTAATAGAGCTAAGAATCTATTAGAAGCCAATAAATAACAATCACACGGTATTGTAAATACAGAAAGGTATAACAGATATGAAAGTGGCTAGTGATAATGAATAAAAACATTATTGTCCACCCTATTACAAGTTCTCTTCTTATTTACTCTATGTAGCATACACGCCTCAATCGACATGTTAAGCACTTACAATATAATGACAACGTTGATCAAAAGCCACCCTCACTACTCAACGGAGGATCTGCAAAATGTTTCACTCATCAATGTAAAATGATCGTCATTTAACAGCTGTCAAAACTGTCTCGGTGGCCCAGCGGTCGGGTAAGTGGCACGCTGTCGGAATGGTGCTCGTTAAACAAACTGGTTGGCGGTTGACTCAGCCCATCATCCCTCTTGGGTGAATAAAAGCGGTACCACTTTGTGGGAGAATAAACAATGGTTGTTATTTGAACAGATCTGCCCCTGCCATAAAGCTGTAAACAGGAGATGAGCACCTGCCTCAATGCTCATTTGAACAGGAAATCAATTTGACTTTTTGAAGCAGAGCTCTTTTCTGTAATGAAAGCTACAATGCATTTAACTCCACAAGCAGTCAGGCCACCCACAGGATGCAGATTTTACAAAAACATCCCATGCGAGGAGTCAATTATCTGCTTTGAAATTCTATTTGCTATGGATTTAAACGAGAACAAAGTCTTTATAAGCTGGACGCTTTAAGAGCAATACATTTACGGGTAAACAAACATACACTATGGTATTACTTCTCTATCCCACGTGATACTTCAGTTTTTAAACATATAATGTGTTTTACCTTTATTTTTAAATGTCAGGCTAAGGTATAAAAACATTGTTGATACTGTACACACATCATGTAATTTAGCATACAAAATACAAATATGAGTATGTATGATTAATTTTACACATCTGTGGCTATAACATGTGGAATGTATGAAATGATGTCCATTATTCACTTGCATTTTAATGCCCTGTTCCAGCTGAAGTGAAATGTTAAAAGGATATTATTAGCCTATCAAAACATGAATATTTAACTTTGACTTATGAAAAATGCATTGTTTTTCCACAGCCACAAATGTCATCCACCCTTCTGCTTGCACCACATACAACCACTCAACATTTATTCATATAAAGCTCATTAACAAGTACAACCATCAAGCATGTCAACAGAGCTAAACTTCCAAGATCATTTCCTGCTAAACGCTAAACATTTCTGCACACAACTGTCGATTTTAGTTCCAGTGAAAAAAAAGATTGTTATTGCAGGCAGCCACAGCTCGCTTTTCAACCTCATCTGGATAAAAGCCCTTGAGATCCAAAGGGAGGAGCTAAGGAAGTGACAGTAGCCTGGGTAAAGCAGACACCAGTGAACTAGCAAATGAATCACAAAGGCCCCCCCCCATTCCCAAGCCTTTACAGGCCCCATGCGAATTCCAAGCAGGACAAAAGCTCTTTAAAGGCCCCATCCTGTTAGATACGTCCAAAACACAAATTGTGTTCAAACGTAAACACCGGGGGAAATTAAATGGACAAAAACAAAGATCCCCTGTATAGCCTTAACAAACCGCTGAGGAAAGTGCTGTTAGCGAGCACCTATGAACACTGACTTGGCACACAAGGCTGTGGGTGGCCAGCACCAGGCCCTGCTGCCTTTGTCTTCCAAGTGGCGATGTTTACACATTGCACCAGGTAGTAATAATAATAATAGCATTTTATATAACGCCTTTCACCCGAGGGTCACAAAGCGCTGCACAAGGGCGCGGAGAGAACGGCATGTCAACAACGAAATAAAAACAACCAATAAAAAACAAAGCAACAAAAAATTTACGATTAAGGCTGCTTCGAATACACCAAAAATCGTGAAACTGGCAATCTTAAGAGCAGCAAAAATCTGCCAGCGTCCCCTAAGATGTCCGTCACTTCCTTAAAGACAGGGAGGGAGGGTGAGCGACAGGGAGAGACAGGGACACAGAGACAAGAAGACAGACACAAGGGGGAAACAACGCCAATCCAAATTAAACATTCAACACTGAAGCACAAGAACAAAACAAAGACAAAGACAGAGATCCCCCGTATAGCCTTAACAGACTGTTGGGGCAAGTGCCGTTAGCGAGCTCCTATGAAGGTCGACACGGCACACGAGGGGGTGGGTGACCAGCACCACGCCCGGCCGCCTTTGTCTCCCTCGTGGCGATGTTTACACACCCCACTAGGTACTCATTTGAGGCTGAGTCGACCTAGGGGAGGCCCAGGACCGGTTCAGAAAATCGTCACTGGTGCTGACCGTGAGCGGGATTCGAACTCGGGTCGCCCGATTCGTAGCCCAGTGCGCTAACCACTGGGCTAACCACTGGGCTACCGCTCCCCACGAACACACACATAGACACACGCAACAGCAAAACAAACGTAGCCACCCTCAACAACAAAAACACAACTTCCACACGCGACACGTGGGAAACACCACAAAGCGAGTCTAGGCAAGGCAGGACTTACACAACTGGGCCAGGAGTAGGCCGCGCAAAACAGACAAAAAAACAAGCAATAAGAGCATGGCAGACAACAAAAACAAACACCAAAGTTACATAGAAACAAACCACCAACCAGGTAGTCTCATTTGAGGTCGAGTCAACATAGGGGAGGCCCATGACCAGTTCAGATAATTGTCACTGGCAGCCAACTGAGTGTAAATCGAACCTAAGTTGCCGGATTCAAAGCGTACCAACAAACTAATACTTTTTTGTTCCACCAGGCAAAATAACATTAAACAAAATGCAGTATACTATTTCTGGAATACAAAAGCACAACGATGTACACTATATTTGGTCTAGTATTACCATGTTTGTTTACAATACTGTACTGAATACATACATTGTAAGATGTAACACAGCGTAGTACAACGTGGTCCGCGCCAGCTCAGGGAAGGAACGTTTCCATTACAACATCCACCAAGGAGATGGAGCGATGAAATCACCTCGTATGTGTGCGTCAATTGAATAATTACATCACAGGATCGTGAAACTTGATGGAAGCGTGGAGGGGCCTTCACCGGGAAACAAGTTTATCATAATGGTGGGGGGGGCGGGTACCTTGGCTTCAAATATCCGGTGTTCCAAACAGGGATTCACTAGTTTATCCGGGGCGTGACCACGGATAACACCAGATAATTGTAATAATTTTCCGAATCACTCCCTTCAACCCCAATCTGGAACGCGGATATTTGTATTACCAATAGTGTGTACATGAATGTACATTTTACGGTACAGTACAATATAACATTATATCTAGGCTTTTGGAGAAAAAAAGCGCATTCAATCTACAAACTACAGTACTGCAAAACATTGTGTTCTAAAATATCACACGAGTACAATATAAAACAGTACACACAGTCCTGCATGATAATGCAGTGTTTATCATCATAGAACCATCGTGTATACATGCAACAACAACAAATCTATGGCTATCTTGGTGTAATAAACAAGTAATTAGATATTTAAACAAAATTGCTCAACCTGCCAACCACTCCAACCCTCAGGTGTCCTTTGACCAACATCTTGTCTGGAAAGTGAAGCCAAGAGATTTACACAAAGGAAAACCTCTGAGAGAGGACTGCAAATGAGGCCAATGGCTGGAAAGAGCAGAGTGCTAGAGGGACCCCCAGCCGGCCTTTATGTTTGGCTAGGGGACTGCAAACGAGCTTAAAACAAATGCTTTGTTATAACTAAAACTAGCAGACATGTCCATCTCAACAGGCATTCTCCTGGCTTGCTCCGAACCAGCCCCTGCCAAACCTCACTCTCCCTGTGAATTGCAAAGTTAAAACAATGAAGGGGTTCTGTACAAATTCCACGGGGCGATATTTTGTAAATAGTGTAGTGTGCAGCAATGTAACCGTACAGATAAGCACGTTGTACGTGTGCACTTTTATCAAAATATTCGATAGATATCAAGCGTCAATTGATCATTGTTGCCAAAATAATATTGCATTGCCAGTGTAAACTGTAAGTCCAAAAATAGACAATAACAATTTACTAAATTACAGACCATCTGACCCACCTTTTCACCACTCGTCTAAACTGTTCAATTTAAGGAAGGATCCGTTTAAAAAGTGTTGTCACTGACATAAACAGTGAAGGAACATGTTTTAAAACACGCGTGTTACTTCACGGAAAAACAAGCCTGGGTGTGGGTGAAAAATACTGTAATGTAAAACCCATTTTTTTAAGTGCACCTGAACACACAAACACTGCACAGTATTGTCCATCGACTCATTTACAGCACAACCCCTCCTCAAAAAACAATACGAGGTTTTATTTGTTATTTTTATTTCGTTTCCTATTATTTTAACAATAAAGGTGATGGGTCTGCCATACAGCCTTTTTCTAGATGCCCTATTGTCCAAACAAGAGCGCACTCCACCACTTACTCTCAAAATGATAGATGGCTCCAACCGATAAAACAGCCCACAAAAGGCTATGACTGCTTAAGTCAACCAGCACGTTTTAACATGATAATTCCTCGAGACCCTACAAAGTGCATAAAGTATAAGTGATTTATTCCAGTGTTACACGCAACCACTACGTATTAAAAAAAAATTCTACATAGATTCACCTTCAGCAGTGAATGCCCTTGAAACTTTAAAACGACTGTGGTAAAAACATTTTAAATCAGGACTCTACATCAAAGTACATTCACTACTACACTGTAGCTGTGACGCCAATCTTTTCTCTGTCCGTTCCTTCTACCACTTGGTCTGCCCTACCACTTTTTGAGTCCATAAATATTTTGGTTTCTACAGATATATAATTCTTATCTAGAGATGCTTAGATATTTTACCTCCCAAAGATGCCAGCAAAAAATTCTGGAAACAACCATCAGATTGTGTCTAAATTTAAAAAAAATATTGGCCAGCTGCTCGATTTTGAAAAGGTTGTTTATAGCAATCTGAAGCCATGTTTGACTTTCGTGCCATTCTTACCAAAGTAAACGGTTGAAAACATTTTTGAAAGTTTCATAGAGGTACATTCTGCAGTCACATTAAACAAGCTTAACAAGGAAATCGGTAAGTGTAAGTTTTGCTGCAGTAAAAAGGTTTTCGTTTTAACCTTCATCCGAATCAACGGGTGCAACGCGCCCGGAGAAAATGGGCGCGTTACAAAAGTAGATTATTATTATTATTATTAAAAGGGTCGAACAGCACATATACATTGGTTATATTGTAAAAGTTTAAAATTTGTTGATATTTTAAAAATATGTTTTTGTGATGTGTTAGCTTTGTATATGTTGTTCTGATTGTACCATGCCGATGTGCAACGTTGCCATTTGGAACCTGACCATGTACAGTTGTTGGCTTGTTTCGTTCATGTATTTTATGCTGTAATCACGTTTCTATGTTGCAACCAGGTCCACATCGAACATGAGCATTAATGGCTCAATTGGTTTTAGCTATGTCAAAATAAAACCTAAACCATTAAAAGTCAAAACACCCATTTTCTACATGATTCTGTGAGGTCCCCAGGCTTGGAATTTTGAGTCTTAAGACATGTTTGCTGAATCCTTAGAACCCAAAGAAGACAACAACCTATCCATCTTAGGGACCTCCATACATGCCCCCAAAAAATGACATGGACAAAGAGTGCCTTTCAGGGCCAGAGTAACATTATCGAGATGTCTGCTTCCAATCAATAGCAATCTACTCAGTGCTTAGTCAGGCATGAAGGCTTTCCTCCCTGCTGGCTATGCCATTATCTGCCGCAGCCCTTGCTTTGCCATTGAGTTCCTAGCTTTTATTTTAACACGCTTTCTGACACCAGACCACCAAATTCTGTTCCATTACAGGATTAGCAGCTGTGACAGGCTGCACTTTGGTAGTGTGGAGCTCAAAGCATTATAATTGCTTCGATGTCTTCAGCTAAAATTCTTTGTTGTTTCTGAAATGAGATCATTCTACCAGCAATACTCTGGAATTAATGTCCACATCCTGGCCCCAACGACCTACATTAATCATAATTCTCGAGACACGTCAAATGAACGAAAGTCACTATGGTTAGAGCCAAAATTCAAACAATACAATATACTGTTTTGAAAATTAACTCTTTTGTTCGTACGTGTGTGGTTTACTGTGTACATAATACATAGAATGGTGAATGATATGCACAGTTCTAACATTTCCCCATAAAACTTGCCAATAACACTATCCTGGTCTCTTGATTTTTTTACCTGATTAAACAAAAATAAACGTATACTGCACACAATGCAGTGCACTGTGAAATTGTTTCCCAAGTTGCTGTTTGTCGTGGGCTGCAAAACTGAGTCACTGCAACACGCAACTTTGTTCCAACACCTTTAAAGGTTTTGTTGCACAAGCAACAAGTGCAACGATTAACTGGAGGGGTCCATGTGTTCATCAGGCCAATCTGGCTAACATGGCTGAAATCGTTTGAGGTCTATCAAAGTAGATTGTATGAGAATTGCTCTCAAAAAGCTGTTCTTTCGGGATAGCCGTGTCGAGCGTTCCCTCTCTACTTTGTGACGTTTCGCCTCCTTCAGGCCTCGGTTTTATAGAACGCCTGAAGATGACTCCAACATGGGAGGTGAAACGTCGCGAAGGAGAGCGAGGGAACGCTCGATAACTTTGAAGGCAACTCTCATACAAGGAGCCGTGAAAACCTACATCAGCACAAAATAGCTGAAAGATAACGATGTCCAGAAGCTGACCATCGTGCTTCGAAGAATCGCAAAGAAGAAGAAGCACAAAATATATGTTTCAGAATTAAACTGAGATGAATCTGTTTTAATAACAGTAAATGCTAATCAGCTTTATTTTTGTAATGTTCTTATTTTTTTACCTCTTCTTCTTTGCGATTCTTCGAAGCGCGATGTTAAATTACAGTTTCCCATTTTCTTACACAGCCCCTTGCATTTTCATTGAACTCCGCAAGGTCTTTTGAGCTGCAGAGGTTGGGTAGTAGTAAAATGCCATCATAGTTTACATACATATATATAAGCCGGGCTGGGGGTCATGTATATTTCCCCTGCTGGCTCCCTGGGATCGAGCAGCTCCACGCTTAGACTTTATTGTAGACAAAATGGGCTGTGATTGATTTTAATGGCTTAGTAACGCACAACTGTGTTGCCAAACATAAGCAATGATGGTGCATTATTTAGCAGATGTTTCATCACATTTGAAGAATGCGACAAAGTAACATTCAGGAAGGATTGCACCCATTTCCGTTTAGCGTTACTGCTGCAAAAAAACCAAGCGAGAGCCAGCTTTTTAATTTAATTTGATGAGCTGTTCCGAAACTGGTTTCATTAAACTGGGAATGAGCGTTCAATGATGAAGTAAGAATAACTGCGTCTCAGTAAGGGATTATTTTGAGAAGCCAATCTTTTTAAACTACAGTATTATGTGGTCATGATAACCTTGACTACTGATCGAGATGGCGTGATTAAATTTACACCTCCCTTCATAGGAGTGGCAAGTCTTAACGTGACCAGAACAAAACAGACGGAAATGACAACCGCATTAGGACAGGATGTCTGGATCTAAGCTCACTAATTTGTGTTGCAACTTCACGAGTGAGCCGTGCAAAAAAATAATAATAAAACACAGCCTCTTTGCTTTAGAGTGCATCTGGCAGCTGGATAATGGTACGATTAAATCAACGGCTAATTGTGTTTAAACCAAACAAAAAGCAACCGCACAGTTTAAATAAAAGAGAATATAAATTACTAAGCGTACAATAAAACATGTGTTCAATACCGTTATAATTCTCTCATATTGCTTACGTTGATGGGATTCTGTACATCATATAGTAGTTTACAGCACAGTACGGATCCTTGTGTCTCCACTGCTGGATATGGACCCCTATACTTCACCAGGCTGGTCAGTTTGAGTTGAAGGGTAGAGGGGCAGGACAGTCAAACACTTTTACCAGTTATCACTTGCCACTGATGTGAGTCGTGGTTGCGAATCGAACTGAAGTTTCCGGGTTCATATCGCAGTGCGCTAATCGCTGCACCACCGCTCCACCCCACGTTATGAATTACATTATTATAAACCATAAAGTGGGCTGCATTACCATGGACACTAAGCAACAACACATGCTATGTGATTGTGCAGATGCTAGGTTGCAAAAAAATATTTTTAATCCGCATTCCCAGAACAGCTGAAAATGCACGCATAGAATTACCTTGTGGCATGTTTGCAGCAATTAATTTCCTGTCGAGCAATAGAGTACAGTGTTTCAATTAAATACTGTAGTCGGAAAGCCTGCAGATAATGGATTTAGTGAGTTAAAGCGAGTTTGAGTATAAACCTATACAAGACCATCTACACCTGAAGTGTACAGATGCCAAGGTTTTTTTTCTAACATCATGTGGTTCAACGAAACAATAATAATGTACGGTCCTTTGTAAATCCATTGCTGGATAAAGTTTAGTTACAGTACAATAAATCATATCGTAATCTGCAATGATGTGGGGGATGCTATTTGTGGATATTTTCCTCAACGATTTACAGCAATAAAAACTAAATTTGTCAGTCAAATAAATTAGCAAAAAATCGCAGAAGAGCGAGGTTTTTAGCCAAGCTACTCCTACGATCCGCGGTTCCAATTCCCCTGATTAGTTTCTGTATTTTGTTCACAGTATAGTTTTCAGACATGAGATTCTTAAGTTTCGTAGATTTTCCCCAGTTTCTAGGAGTTCTCATAGGCCACGAAAGGCCACCGCGAATTTTACGATTCGCAAACAAAAGGTGGGCATCTGGAAAAAGTGGCAGCATAAAGACTAATACACTGGCAGAATAAAATATTCAGATCAAAATTGCATTAAACACTCCGCACATTCAAAGGGTATAACAAAGAGCATCACAACACCCTATTGTACATGCAAAGAATCATCATACATTTTACATTGCTTAACAAGTCTGACCGCAAACGTGAGGTTGAATCAATCATACGCAATTACAGTAAGACAATACCGAGAACGCACGCACGCAAACAAACAGAAAAGCCCCCGTGTTTAAAATGACCATTAAAAGGTCAAAGAGAAAAAATAACAGGAACAGAACAAAAACAAAAGCCTTGAGCAAGTATATCTGGGGCAAGCGAGGATGTATGTGCCCGACACGGTGGTCACGTGCCCCACCCCCTCTCACACGATCCCAGCTCCCCTGCGCCTGGCACTTGTGGGCTTTCAACATGCACACTATTCACTCACTGAAATGACTAAGCTCTTCTCACATACAACAGTGGCCTTTAGCAATCGCACAACCTATTTTGAGCCCTGCAAAGGCAATGCTACAAAAAAACCTTTGAAAATTGAGCCTAGATATTTTAGAGTGCTATATATCTTAAGTACGGAAATGAAGGTATTTTAAGGTGGTGTCCTGTAGTTATCTGTTGGGAGACAACTGGGAAACGCATCGGAGGATGTATGTCGAGAGCAGTTACTGAAGACGGACTGGGATTGAAATGGTGAAAAAACTGGCGGCTAAGGGCATGTTTGGGTGTTTTTGTAAAACTGAAGTCGGTAATGATAAGCAAGATAGCTACGTGCCAAAAGGATACCGTTTTAATTCAGTGCACATGTATGTTAACTGCAATGACATATGAGCAGAATTGGACAATGACAAATTAAATGGAAACAAAAGCTGATACGTCCAGAAAGAAACAGTTATAGGTGCAAGCTTGCAATCCTGTAAGACAGAAATAGTGATACATTGATCAAAGAACACACGGAACTGAGGGACATCACAATGCCTGTTAAGAAACGTAAGTGGGCTTGGGCAGGGCACACTGAGCCTAACCACGGAGTGGCGGCCAACGGAGGAAACCCAATAGGATGTCCAAAGAGAAGACAGATCGGTGCGCTCCATTCATGTGCAGGACCTGGATGGACTTTTTCACAAGGGGCCGTCGAGATACAGCGAGCAGGAGGTATTAATGCAGATCTTGCCATATTATGATGACATTGTAATTAATAAATGCTTCCCAAAGCTGTTGTTTTGGGATAGCCGTGTCGAGCTGTTCTTTCCGGATAGCCGTATTCCGAAAGAACAGCTTTGGAAAGCAATAATCATGCATCAAGCCGTGAAAAACCTACATCGATATCAAAATCGCTAGACTACTAAATATGTAGCTGCGGTAGACATGTCGAATTCACGAGATATCCCAGTCCGCATTTACATCCAGAACTAATCAGTCCCGGTTTATCGAACGTTAAAACCCAAACGGCATACAGATGTTTAATTGCTCGAGCAATGATTGGCCAAGCCTCAAGAGCACGCACTGCCTACATTTTTTTTTGGCAAATGCTGAATAATTAATTGCCGTTGATATGAAAAGCCATACCGGTCAAAATTAAATGGCTCAAATGTACTAAACAGTTGCTATGTCAACACAGCGTGGAGGCCAACGCTCAGATCTTCTCCCCACAAAAACTGACAGCGCTGATGAGGTCACTGGCAGTTCAACCACAGAAAGTTTGTTTGACCCACAGGGCAGGAGAACGAGCATACAGAGTGGGCTTCAGCAAGCACTATGGCAAGCAAGCATTGTGAGCACCGCACAAAAGACTTGCCAGCGACTTTGGCTGAACGCTTCCCACACTAATTTTGTTTCCAGTCACACCCCACCACATCTGAACACTCGTGTTCCACTCCACTGGTTATAAATACTTCATCAGCGTCACCTGTCTGTAACGTCAACACAGCTGAGGATGTGCTTGGGAAGACAGCTCTATGGGGATCAGCATTAGAGCAGTCCTACAATTTTCAAATGGGTCCACGTGCAATGTACATTCTTCTTACGAATTTACATACTTTAAGCCATACTTAGAATACCTGTGCAGACAAATCAGCACACCAGTGTATAGTAACTGCCCTTATACATTGTATACAGCACAACACTAAGCACGTGTAAACACACTAATAATAAAACAACAAATTGCCCTCTAAACACATAGCCATAAAGATGTAGCAAGGCTATTGGGAGATAAGAATTGCATACGGCTTCTTTTCGGGAGGGAAAGATACAATTATTGGGAAAGCATTTTAAATGTGGCCTTTAAAACAGATATTTTTTTAATCGTACACAAGACTGTACAATGGTATGTATACTGTACAGTACAATATTCCGCTTAAGAAAAGCTACGGAGTACAGCAATGGGACTCATTGGTGTTGCCAGCAGGCCCCGTCGCTCCATCAGTGGGCCTCATTGGTGCTGCCCTGGCTGCCCCTGGGCTCACTCATGTTGCACTGGGCCTCTCACGCTGCTCTGAGTGCCCTGGGTAGCTTGTTGACCATGGGAATTGGTGTTGCTCCTTCCTGTTGCTGTGTCTCTGGGAATATTGGTGCTGCCCTGGTGTCTGGGAGACATCAACGCTGCCCTAGCTGCCCCATTGTCCACGGGCCTCAGTGATGCTGCCCCCAGTGATTTTGCCGACCCTAGACTTGGCCTCGTTGGCCGAGGGTTATGCCGCGACATTGCAGTCTATCCCATGAGTCTCCCCACACGCCACATGAATTTCCCATGCACGTTTCACCTTCTAGCCCAAAGTTGTCCCTGCGTCTTTAAAGTGTCTTGGGATGTCGTGTCTCGAGTTCCCTGGCTGGCCTCCTCTCCACCCCAACAATAACCACTGTTAGCGACTGCGGGCAGTTGCCACCGAAATTAGGTGGCTAACTGGCTAAATGGGATTTTTTCCGTGTTACAAATAAATGTTGAACTGATTTCAAACGGCAGAAGTTCGGACAACGTAATAGATAGTGACACTGAAAATGCCGGAGGAATGATTACGTGACATGGTTAATTTAAAATTGCTCTAACTTTTCAATTTGTGCTCCTATTAATGTAATTGTTTCACTAGAACATTCTTAAATCTTATTGAATATTATCATATTACTATTAGTGGTCCGAGTACGGAATTGTGCAAAGTGTATTAATATGACAAGTCTCTTATTTTCAATTGCAGAGCAACGGATAATTTACAAGCTATAACAAATATTATTATTATTATAACCTGCTGTATACTGTAGTGTATTTTGCCACGGTAGAAAATGAATGGATCGTGAGCTTAGCCAGGACACGTGGTGAGAGGTGATTGTGGCCAATGGTCAAGAAAAATAACGGAGTGACAAACAAGGAAGGAAATGCGTCCGGAGGTCGTCCACGGGGGAGATGGAGCAATAAAATCGGTTCTTGTGCAGGTGCCAAGTGGATTATCACATCACAGCATCCTGAGAGATGTCAGTGGTATGAGAGGGCTTCATCCAGCAGTGGATTTGCCAAGCCTCATGAAGATGAAATTGCAAAACCGTAGTAATTTTGTACTCATTTAGCTTTTCACGGCTCAATTCATGATGGTTGCTCTTCAGAGCTGTCCTTTCGTGATAGCCGTGTCGGGCGACACGGGTATTCATTGTACATCTCAAACCTTAGTCACTGTTTTACCAATAGTCAACATTAACATTTACCAAATCAAGGGCACAATCTACTGGAATGTGTCACAATGTTGTGCTTCTGTTTGTAGCTGCAACTTAATTCTGCTTACTTAATTATCTTTAAATTGTTTACAACAGGATTAGCTTGCTGTGCTCTCACTGTAACAAATGACTTAACGCTCTTTGCCTTTAACAAACATTACTTGCATGACATAATTAAACCTCAACCCCTCATGCTAGTTGGCAACATTTTGCATGTGAAATAATTTCCATTTGCTACATGATTTAACATTTTCATAAGAAAAATATTATCCCATAAAAATCTTCAAAGATGCCATTTACTCTATCACTTGTTCATGTAATTCGAAATGTGGTTTTAATATGATGGAGATACAAATACTGCATAATAAAGTTATACAATGCTGATAAGAATTATATTTTACCAGTCATAATCTAGAAATTAAATGCAGTGCTGCAATGATAAAGAACAATGCGAGGCTTGAATGTGTGTTTTTACATACTTTGTCAAAAACGAAAGTTACATTATTGCTTTGACCACCAGCAACTGTGGAATGTAATGAACACGCTGAGTTTTCCAACAAAAACAGAGCTTTTAAACGGGAATTAGGGTAAACAACAGATACTCACATGGACTTTAACATGAAAAACCAATGGAAACAGTTTAAGCTGCTGTGGAAAAATAATCCAATGACTTCTGCCTAAAGGGAAAAGTACTGGGCTAAGCAAGGTTAATAACTCTAAATGTGCAAAATAATTTCCAAAAAGACACCCACCTCCCAACCATTTTGCACATGCATGCACATGTCCCAAGGCACTCGGGAATAGTTGCTAGCCCTTCTAAAAACTACATCCCAGGTCTGTTGTAACTAAGGCCTCATGCAGATCAAGAGGTAAATGTTTTGAATTTCATGGGGTTGTTGCGGGAATAGTGCCAAAGTTCCTGGGTGCGTGATTTAACCTCATTTATAGCGGCATAGGGTTGCGTCACAAGACAGCCACATGGCCGCAACATGTAATGCTCTTTAGACAGCTTTACAAAAATGCCTGTTTAGTAACACTTTTGTTTACTATGATATATACACTGTATATAGTAATGTATTAAATTTGTAAATGCATTTTGTTTAATTATTACGCGGTCTCATTATTATGCGCAGATTTTTTTCGGGTTATTACGGTCATATTTAAAAGGGGGAAAAACGAGCTCTAATACCACACACTATGAATCTTACTTATAATTTAAACGCACAAGTGTGGGCGCACCCCTACACAGCAGAGCCACTGTGAATACAGTCATGCAGTATATGCAGCTGGATACACAGCAGGATAGACAGATGTAAATGTATGGTTATAGTCATTACAACAACATTTAATGATATATGCAAGCGTAGTTATCTTTGTGCACACAAAACATGTGTATGTTTTGGACTCAGTTGTGTGTATATACATCTATAGTTGCCTAAATGATGCCATACTAGAGTCGGGTAGTTCTTTAGAAGGACCCCTCTGTAACATTTTGCCGTAATATAAAACACATACAACAATTGCCAGTGTGTGTAAGTGGACTTTATACCAACTAATCAATATTTGTTAGATCGAAGGTCACGTATAGCCAGTTACCCAGCTAGTTTGCTACGGAGATCCACGGTGGATGAGCACAGAACAATAACAGTGATAGGTTCAGAGTAACAGTTAAACAGAATGTGTCAGACGTGCTGGCAAAAATCGTGCTTAAAGATAGGATTTAAATATATATATTAATAGGCATATTGCACCACAAACAGACCTAAAGATTCCTCCAACGTGGGAGGCAAAACGGGGCAAAGGAGATAAGAGGAGTGCTCGATACGGCTATGGAAGGTGTGCAGTTGTGGGCGAGTCAAATCGAACACGACCAATCGAATACAACATAATATCATTACAGAAATGAGAAAAAGTAACAGCCAGCCAGTTAGATACAGGTGCAACCGAACTGCCTATTCTGAGCCAGGAGTGATGTGAAATGGAGGGGAAGAGCCAAGCTTATGCTGAGGCAAGGGCATCTCAGTAACGTTGGGGCAGCAGCGTGGGAGGACTTGTTGCCAAACCTGGGTTTAATAACTGGTATTTTAGTTAGAACGAAAAGGCATTTCTGAGGTTGTGGCTGGAAATGTGCCGAGTTTGGAGGTGCTTTTTTAAGATGTTTGGCGGATTTGTTTCAAAGGACTTTGAGGATGAAGACAGCCCAGTGGTGGTCTCTTTGGATTTCAAGGGGGGACAAATTGGAGGTGACATAGATGTTGCAATAATGCGTTCTATAGGGAGCATCAAGGGCAATGCGGAGGGCAGAGTGGTATAATGGAAAAAGACGTTTCAGAGTGGTTTCAGGGGCTAGGTGGTAGATGATGTCGCAATAGTCAAAATTGGAGAGCATTATGGCTTTGAAAATATCAGCTAAGGTGGGGTCCTGTTTATTTCTATAGAGGATTCCAATTTTTGAAATCATATTGGCACGTTGATCAATGTGGGCCTTGAAGGACAGTTTTGAGTCCAAGATCACGCCTAGATACTTAGAGTTATCGAAACTGTTTAATGGCATGCGAGTCCATTGACACAATGCGCAGGTAGGGCAACCTAGGTTTGGAGTAGCCGGAGAACGACACAACTTTCGTCACTTTAGCGTTGAGAATGAACTTCAAGACATTAAGGTGAAGTTGTAGATTATCAAGTGCCTGTTGTAGCTGTAAATCGCACATTGACTTCCAGAGTCCATTAGGGCTGTGTCATCAGCAAAAGAGATTCATGCTAGAGTGCAAGCTTAACACACCTAGATTGTTCACGTAGAGAGAACAGGATAGGGCCAAGCATGAACGAGATTCAAGGTGGGTGGTAATGATATAGAGTACCACAGGTTTTACTTAGCCCAATGGGATGAGCAGAAACACATACTGTCTTTATGCTAGCAATTACCACGCATTGAAATGTCTATTGAGTGTAAGAGAACCGTAATCTCAGATTGTGGACGATGGCAATGCATGTCAACTTGACAAATTAATGTTCTAAAACTTTATACGGAGCACTAAGGAGAGACCAATGCGGCAGAACTTCAATAAACCATGTTGAGATGGGGGAACCACATCATGGATCCTGTAATCCATGGCACACCGTGGAGGATCGTTTGATAATCCACACACATTTGACGGGAACGTGGTATGCCGCAGATTATGGAAGGAAACATCAGCACGATTCCATTAATCTGCAAAAAATTCACCGATTACAGGGGAAGTGAGGGCCCATGACTTGCAGCTAAATTAATCCACAATTAGCGTATTACGAGGATATGCATTTTTCTAAAACCCAAATGGAGCAAATCTGCCACGTTAAAAAGGATTGTTTTGCATGTTTTACTTGACACGCAAGTAAAAAATAAGCTAAATTATTTTCTACTAAATAAAACTGAAAAAAACACATGTTAAAACCTTACCTCCCACGTATCCCTGCAGATCCACTCATGCAGCTCCACTCTAGCCCCACCTAATTTTATAGATCGCGGTTTGTGGTCTCTAGAAGTGTTTTCAATCTGCCGCGGATTACAGGAGGAATCAGGAATTGCCAATAATCCACACATTACAGTCATTCAAGGATTAGTGGCGTTGTGCTGTAAACTGTAGTGGAGCACTTATCAATGTACTGGAAAATCAGTGGGAACATGTTCTAACATGTTAGGCCGAGAAACAACTGATGATTACGGAGCACCGTTCGTGCACGGTCTTCAGTGTACAAAATCAAACATGTGAACAGCTCCAGTGGATCAAGAGGCTAAAGATTGCTCGCATCACGGTGACTTTTCTGAAGAATTTGAAGGGATGGTTGGATTGGCAAAAAACAACTCAGCCTCCACGAAAATGAGTTCTGCCAAACAGCAAGGTTTGGCTCTAGGCCATGGAACCTGTTTAAAAACATAATAGGAAAGTGAAAGACTTTGTAGTGTGGGTGTACTGTATTAGGAAACAAAACGTGATTAGTGTGGGGCGGAACAGGTGAATTGCAAAGCTAAAACAGTGACATTCGTGAATTAAAGAGTACAGTAACATTAAGTACTGTACTGTTCTTAATCCAAATCAAATCACAGAAATTCTGAGAAGGGATATGTTGGAAAGCGAGGTGGTCATAATCACTTCAGGTACATATACACACCTTTCAAACATGCTGCTTATTTAGCTCTCCAAAAAATGTCCATCACCTGCATCTCATGATTTATATAAAAACAATTAGTTAAATCGTTCATTATGAGAACCCACTTAATCCTGTAGAGGGTCGCGGGAAACCGGAACCTATCCCAGCAGACACAGGGCGCAAGGCAGGGCTATACCCAGGATGATACTCCAGTCCGTCGCAGGGGGCAATTCAGTCAGGCCAATTGAGCTAGGCAGCATGTCTTTTGACTGTGTGAAGGAGTACCCGGCGAAAAATAATACAGTAAATAAATACGTTCATCAATGTCTTGGAAGCCATCTTTGACGTGTTTTCTATGAACAGGCTGACTTAAAATTATTTGAAACACTGGCAATAAAACTCTGTGTAAACGGTGCCACAACTGCTTCCAGATTGGTTTCAGAAACCGGATGTAATTAAAACTGATGCATGTGTAAACACAGCCAGAGTTAATAAGGAGGCCCGTTCTCCATGTTATTGTCACCAAGCCTATGTAAAAGAGACAGAATTTGATCAGCATAGTTCCAGCCCTGTCTAAGTTAATAAAAACTGAGCCAGTGAAAACACCTTCTTGCTTGTTTACTCATTCAGTGTACCCTTCCACACTGACATTCCCAATAAAGCCATACAAATTACAGGCTTACTGCACAGTATACGGTCCTGCCCCTACCGCAGACTTCATTATTCGTGAAAAATTGTGGACAAACCATAGACACAGTACACATTAAAACCACCACTAAAAGGATAAAACAAATGTTCTTGCTATGCTTTACCATCCGTATTAAAAGTACAATAAATCATGGCTTGTCACATTGCCTGTCTTGAAATAAGTCCTCAGTAATGTCAAGGCAATCACAAAATCGGGTATAGTACTAAAATAATGACTGTAACATATTTAATAGAATCTTTTCTAAGCACCAGGCCTTGTCTTTTTTAGCTCATTAGCGCTGGACATTTTGAGTGTCCAATTCATTCTACGTGACCGATATTGAACTACTGCGTTTAATATTAGCAACACAGAGAGCATACTTTATTGGCTTCTGTACCGCTCCAATAAGAAATATCATTACCGGTACAGCACCGTCATATGCAGAGTGGTGGCGCAGTGGTTAGTGGGCTGTGCAATTAACCTGGCTGGACACCTGAGTTCGAGTCCCGGCCAACATCAATGATAATATTTCCACCCTCTCTGTTCACAAATATTCTGCACTTACCAGTATGGTGACGTATGATTAAACAACCACTATGATGACTGACATGGCAGGAAAATGCCTTCATCGCGCAGTGGAATAAAACAGTGGTGCAGATTAAAAGTCATACAAGATTGAATATTCAAACCATGTCCTTCTCAACCAGTGGGACGTGAGCGCCATATACTGGCCCGTAGAGACCAGACCCAAATGAGCCAAGTGGGCCTTGAGGTGCAAAAGGTTGAGAACCCCTGCCCTAAGCAATGAGGGGAAAGTGAACCACAAAAGTCCTGTACATAACTGTGGTTTGTGGCGTTTGTTGCAGATCTTTGAAAAGTCGTTAAGTTATTTTTTTGTATTTCAATAACGTTAACACCTAAACACTAGTCGGGTCAATCTCACGGCGACATGGAAAAAATAACAAACTGAAGGTTGACATTTTAAACACTCTATCCACATATTTGAAATGGAACGCTAACTTAAATTCCTGGTAAGCAACAGATGGTGGACCTAGAAGCAGCTTTCAGCAGTTTTCAAGATTTTCCCTTTAGCAATTTCCTCAAATGTGTCACTGTTGTTGTGCCAGTTAGTCTCACCTACCCCCATGACCAGTCTTGTGCACAAAAATTGAATTGCCTCCATTTACCAATAGTGTATCTTGTGAACATAGCACTTAGTGTTTAAACGTTTGTTTTATAAATTATATGCCCACGCCATATTATATGCCCACTATTTAAAAGGCCCTAATCTTACAGTTACATTTTTATTTTAGATTACCGCCAAAGTGTTTTTTCATTCACCAGGAAAAAAAACTAATGTTATTACTTTATTAATTAAGGTTGTAGCCTTTACTGTCGCCCTTTAAAGCATGGAAAATTAAATCACGGTGCAGGACTGTAACCTTGGTCTATACTGCAGTACAGTACATAATTCAGTAGTGTGTACTTCAACAGGAAATAACGTGTACTCCTGTTCCGTATCATGTACTGTGTACAAACATAGTAATTACATAGCTCACCCCTGTTTTCTGGCCACATTACAATCCTGCCCACTAATCAAATATGTAAAGTGTATTTTAATATTGAAACGTTAGCTCTGACCTCATAACAGCTGCTTAAGAGGCGGGGGTTTTACATCATTTATGAGAAACACGTGGGCTTTAGTGGAAAATTTGATCATGCCTTAAATGTGAAATTTGCTAACAATAAGTGGCCAAGCAAAGTCTGAAAGTGCCTATTGTCTAAGTGCCTAAAGAACCGAGTGCCCCTTATCAAGCAGATCAAGGAGACAAGAGTTTCACAGAACAGCCAGCATCTCAACATTCCACTGCAACTGAAAGGTGCTCTTCAAACGAACACGCTGGTGAGTGCTGCCCTAAATGCCCCACTCTTCCACTCAATCAACCGAAAACCCTCACACGCGATGCAATATCACTTCATTTACCTCAAACTGGGAGGGTATGCAGTTCAATTAGGGCTTTTTATAAGCAGCTTTTTAAAAAGGCGCATAACGTCAGCTGAACAAGATGAAAGATACATTTTATAGAACACTTGAGATGCACTGCTGCATAGACTGTGCAGGACACTAGATTTATTTACATGCAGTGATGGTAAAATACACCATGTATGGCCAACTGCTTGATTATTCACCGACATATTTTATGGATATTAGGATAATGGCATGGATGCAGAGAAAGTAAAACGCAGCTACAGGACAACTTTGTTAAACTCTTACAGAGAGTACTTTGCCAGACAGACTAGCATACACTTTACTGAAACACAGGGGCATGTTTTTCATGACCTCAACATGCCTTTTTCCACTCTCTGGTACCATGTGACAGCATGTCTGAAGTTGCTCAAGGCCTGCAAATACTATTGGCAGTTTAGGAAACAACTTCAGCCAACAGAATTGTAGCTTTGAGGCTACTGTGCCAAGAGAAAATATTTTTGTAAGCAAAACGAATTTCCACAAAGTTTAAGAAGTTACGTAAGGGAAGAGGAAACCAGAAAATGTTTTACGCTTTTAGCTCTGTTTTGATGTTGTTACTATAAGTGGAACTGAAGCTGCTGACCTCAGCATGTTCTAAATATCCAGTTGGCTATAGCATTGTTTGACAACACGTACAAAAGTCCAAATCCATGTTGGTACTGCATTACACAAACATTAACCACACACATTCGCAATTACTCTGAAACTTTCAAGGAGTTAATTATTCAGTATGATTCTAGTTGCCATCCACATTTTTACATTACTATTTACATGATTACAGGATATTTTGAACTGAGAAAATAGTTTGTAAAGTCAACATATAAATTGACGTGATCCTTATCAAGACGTTGCAGCATGGTTAAACAAACCCCAGATTACTTGGCATTTTCCCAAACATCATGACTATAAGTCAAAAGCACAGTATATTTTCTAAAGCACTGCACTGTTTTCAGAAAATATAGCTTAAGTACTGTACTGTACCTTGGCCATATCTAACTTAAGTGCCTCGAATGACAAAATAAAACATCCTAATTTGGTAAATGTGAGAAAAAAAATCATCCACGACTCTTAAAAGGTATTAATGCATAAACAATGGATCTGTTCAATGACAGGAGGACTTTGATAACAGTGTTAATCCCTACTTTGAAATTCAAGAATGTTAACCAGTGACATTTTCCAATTAACTTAATACAACTGATGCACATCAGCAGTGCGAATTCTGAAGGACTGTAGACCACGAATCAGCTGGAGGAGAAAGTCACTGTGAGCACCACAAGTCCTTGGTTTCCTAAAACGGGTCTGTCCAGCTATTACACAACTTGCACGTGTGAGTCTAATCACGTCAAACCACTCTCTTACATGCACATCCCATTAGGTACACACACAGCATCGATGTTCGGCATCTGTTCATTGCTCAATCACTGCACATTAAGGCAAAACATATCACGCAGCATTATGTAAGGATGGCATGTTGTCTTCACAGAACGTGCTGAACGTGATGTCACAGCTCACTAATTAAATATCTCAGTATTTATAATTACCACTATAATTAACCGTTTACACTTACTGAAGCTGCCACTTGGGAGCACTCACCTGCAGAACGAAACGCACTTTTCTCGAACTTAAAAAAAAATGTGATACAGTATATAGTACTGTATAGGTACTTGAGAGGTTCAATGTAATGGCCCAGGTACCTCGCGTTACACACACTGGGAGACAGAATCTATAGCACCATCAGTGGAGGAGTCTGACCACCTTCCACTGCACGACTCATCATCCCAGCTGTTTTTAATCAACTGAGCAAACATCCACACACAGCCTCCTGGCTGGCTCACGCTAAAGTCACCGAGGCTACTGCAACTGAACCGTGGCCTCGGAGAGCCCAAAACAAATGCAGCCCAAGAGGGGCCACCGGTAACGACAGCGGTGGCAAGCAAACTTAAAGACACAAGTAAACAAAACTTTCACCTTTTCACTTTTGACTTTCTTGGCTGGCGGCTGGGGCGCGTCTTCATTATCCGCGTCGCCTTCTTCCTTGACAATGATGCAGTTGCCCAGCAGCCCCGAGTCCAGGGTCGCCTTTCCGAAGTCCGAGAGTCGACATGACACCTCCTTGCTCAGGCCACTGTTGCCCTGGAGACTGTCGCTGTGGCAAGGAGCCGCCTTTGATCCCAGCCGAAACTGAGGGCTGCTGCCGCTGCCGCCGCCACCACTCAGCGCCCCTCCTCCAGACACGCATTGCAGCACATCCTCCTTCTCCTTCTTCGCCTTCTTGGAGCTTCCACGGCCCGCTCGGGTCGGCTTGTCCTCCTTGTTGCTCCGACTTCCAGCGCCGCCGCCGCTGCCGACGCTGTTGCTGCCGGAGGTGGTGGTGGTGGTGGTGGCATTCGCCAAAGTCAGGGTCGCCGCGTTGGCATCTCCGGGTCGCACCGGCTGCGGTTCCACGACGACCACCTTCTTGCCACCGGCGCGTTCCGCCGTCGCGTAGGCAGCGGACGGCGACCTCCTCCCGTTTTTGGAGTTTTTGCTTCGCTTCACTTTGGATTTGCCGCCCTTTTCAGGGCTCGCCTGGGTTGGCTGCATGACTGGAGCGGCGAGCTTCATGCTCTCCGTCAGAGATGTCCCAGCTGCTGTGTCGGGATTAATATTCCCAGAACACTCGGCAGCGGCTACACACTCGGCTACCGCCGCTGCCGCCGCCGCTGTAGCCGCTGCTGCCTCTTTCCTATTGCCACCAGCAGTCGCAGAAGCACCACTACCCACCAGGGTTCCCGCTCCGCCAAGTTCCAATTTCTGTCGGTCTTTCTCGAGATCGGCGTCCAGGTCAATGATCAGATCTCCGACGCCAATTTCCCAGTCGTCGCCACTATCGTACGCATCGACTGGGTTCGGTTCCCCTATTGCAGCGCTGCTCACCACGGACATGCTGGTATCCAACACAGTCGCAGCCACGGCACCATGAAGGTCTCCTGTCTATTAGTCGCACGTCAACGCTGAATAGTAGAGTTTAAGCGAGCGGCTGTGCGCGCAACATCAATTCGCAAAGCTGACTAATGAGATCCGCCAGAAGAACGGGATCGACGCAGAAGACACACGCGACGGAGGAACGGCGAGGCAGCGCTTTTTTTTTGTTATCAAGTGCGATTAAACCTCGTAGCACTTGCGGCGCCCCCCAAAACGTAACATGTCACCGCCGTTAAACCGCATTAACAAGTTTTGTGCTCCTCCGCCGCCGCCGCTACAGCTATCGCCACCTCCGCTCGCGTTAACTCCATGGTTGTTCCATTCACAGCAGCGGCAGTAGATGCGGTCTCCGGCTGCGACAGACAGATCCTTGTTCAGCCGCCGCTGGCAGGACGCGGCGGCAGCACCGGCCCCAGTAGACAACGCCGCGACGGTCGTAGTAGTGGTAGTAGAAGGTGTGGACAAACATAACCAAGACGTTGCTGTGTCTCCGCGCCGGTCCGGCAGCCGCCCCCCCCCCCCAGCAAAACAACAACAAAAAAATCAAAGTATCACCGGGCTCTTCTTACTGCGGTTGGCTAATCCAGCGCGCAATGAAGATTATCAAATAGGACCGCCGTCAGTTGCAATCCCAAGAAAACGCGGCGGGCGATGAAACTAAGATCATCGGCAGAGCCCCCTGTCAAGCACGGTTCAAATCCTCGCTTTTCTTCTGCTGGGTTGAAACACAAAGTTCTTGTAAATGTCTGTCTGGCTCCGTGCCACTATCACGACCGTGCAGTGAAAGAATCTATTGTTCAACTGTTACCTTGTTCATCGCCTGTCTTCGCAAGAGCAATGCCACATCAAAAGGCGACATCGAGAGAAAGAGGGGGAAAAAAGGGGAGAGAGAGAGAGGAAGACAGAGGGGTGAGAAAGAAGCCACTAAAATCGGCGTGCTGCGTCCGTGTGCGTGTGTGCGTCCGTGTGAAGCCAATAACTGTTGTTTTAAGATACACACGCACAGGCACACGTGTGTTAAAAGAAGAGACAGCGGCGAAGTGAACTAGGTCGGAATATTGACACCCGGGCCCGTTCAGACGGTCAAAAGTTGCTGAGGTGAGTTCATTTTACATCCACGGACGCGTCAGTCTGAGCAACGCGTATAGCAGGGCTTCCCGCTCAGTGATAATTGTATCCGCTAATAATGCATTACACGGGCCACGTTCTGTGCGAAGCTAAACTGTTTTCCCATCAGTCAGGGCCGGCCTAACCCTCCCCTCCCCCAGCCCCGCCACCCGCTCCGCTCCATTCGAGGGCGCTTGTGTGAGTCGACTCTTTTCACACGAGCTTCTCCCGAAGGCGAGGGGCGTTGGGGGGGAGAGAGAGAGAATGAGGCGAAAAGCGAGAGAGAGGAGGGAGAATCAGAGAGAGAAAGAGCTGGAGAGAAGGTGGTGTGATGATGGTGGTGGTGGTGGGGGGGGAGGAAAGACCCTAATCAAATGACACAGCAACTATTCCGCTGGAACACACGCGTAATCGTTAAAGCGCCGATATATAAGGATATAAGTATAGCTAGGCTTGTTACGACCCAGTGGCAGGAGTGGCGCTTGTGTGTAGCGAGGGCGCTGAATGAATGTAGCTTGCTGCGGCTACGCGCGTTGCGTGTGTTTGTACAGACAAGACCGCTTTAAAATCGCGTGTTTTTTCTAAATATACGGCAAGGAATGACGAGACGACAAAGGTTGTTTCGAAACACGATATGTTTGTTGCTGTCCGTGTGAATTGCAAGTCGCTCTTTTCACCAGCGTATGCGCTCTGCTACAGTCTATATAAAACATCAGTCTAAGAGTTAAACGGGGGAAGAGAAAAAAACCCAGTCCTCATTGCTTCTTTGTATCGCCTACAAAGATACATTGCCCTAGCATTTATGTTTAAACAGACCGTCGCCAGTGACTGAAAGCATGGGGGGGTTTGTCTGCAAACGCAGCACATGTTTAACCGTTCCGCGTCTTGTTTTTGTTCTTTTAACTATAACAAAAAAACTTAAAACGAAACACACCGCGTGCCATATCCGCCAACATGTACCATACCTTTCAGCATCAACCACACTAAAACCACCCGCATCTAACACAAAACAATTTCCAGTATGTTTGTTTTGTTTCCTAGATTCACGTTTCTTTTTTTTATCTACCGCGATACTCACCAATACTAACTCCGGGTCTCCTCTCCTCCTATCGTCCATTAAAATCAGTGCAGCAAACCTGCCTGGCTCGCTTCTCATCAAACCAAAACAAAACCACCGTACATATCTGCATGTGTTTTTTTTATGAAGAAAAAAAAATAACATTTACGTGTTTTTTAATTTAACTGCAATAGCCACCCATGCAACTCCAAGTCTCCCCACCAGCAGCCAACATCCCCCCCCCATTCAATCACTAAACTCCCCCACCCCCCGCAGAGCAAAGAGCACCAAGGACCGAGGCGATGAGGGCCAATGAGCTTCGGCCGAGGGGCAGAGTAGGCAGCCCATTGGCTGCCGGGCCGATTCCTTTGATGTTTGCCGCCGAGCTCTGTTGACACGCACAGAGCGCGTGTTAACTGCATCACATGCGCGAGTTCTCCCGACCAGGCACACGCCCTGTGTGCTCTGGCCGATTGCTGCCACTATGCCCGTAGCTCCTTTACAAACTACTGGCTGCCGCTGCTTGCTGATGCGGCTGCTGCTTCAACAACAAGCACGCACAAATCACCTGCTGCTCACTTGAACGCTTTAGGTTTTTGACTTAAAGGAATGGATTGACCGGTCTGAGTGAGTGAGTGGGTTTTACTGTGATACAAAAAAACAAGTACAAGAACTTATTTGAGTTCAATTTGGCTCCGTCTCTGTGTTTATGCCCGCTGGGTTAAGTAACTTTATCGCTATAAGGGCATTGCTATGAAGTAAGGGACACTGGCCAAAAGGTTGCCCATTATGTAATGCGCTTCTATAGGGGTATTGCTATTGACGGATGTGTTGATTTTGCGTTATTTTTGTTTGTGCACCACTGCCACTGGGGTAGCGACACACATTTTTCCATATTCCAACAAAACGGACTTATTTATTTTTAAGGGTCATTATTGGCGTCGTGTGCCGTGATTAATGTGTTATAACCGTAATTGGATAGAGTCCGTTACGTGTAATTTGTTTCGACTAAAATGCATTAACGGCGCATAAGTGCATCAACAAAATATAAACGATGTCTTTGTTCTGATGTTCGCAAGACGTTACGTTTTTCATCCGTTCACAGAGTACACATTTTTTCGAAGGACGTATGTTTTTGTGGGCCTCATTGATTTTTGAAAAGACTATTATCCTCATGGTACTTATTCGAGTACAAACGTGAACTGCATCCCGGAAATGTCCTGTGTTTGTGTTGTCATGAAAGTATGACGCTTCTGTTCAGTTGTATGGGTAATAAATACGTAAATTGACGTTCTGTTCCACATCACAATATATTACGTTCTTAGTTTATCGCATTATCAGCGTTCTGTACATTACTATTACAGCACGTAAAGTCAAGCCGGTTTCAACTTTATGGGTCTCATCAGCAGTGAAGCGTGTTACCCACATGTTTTTAGTAAGTACACCCCCACAGAAGGTATATACCACGGGGGTTGTTTTAAGTGTTTTCTTAAATTTTCTAATGGTTCTTTAGATTGATAAAATGCCATGTTTTACATAACCCTATTTGGCAGGGTAGATGTGCCTGAACGTTTTAAACAATTACCTTACCTCATCGAATACACTTGCATCTTAAACCGTACCCACAAACAGTCTATACACGCTTAGGGTCGCTTTAAGTCCTTGCATTTCGTCCCTTCACACATGCAACCCAGGTTTGCGCGTGTATTGGGTCATTCAAATTACAATTCAAATTACTGTGGATTCCTCCTGCATTAAAAGCCCGCTTCATTTTGCTGTTTCCATTTCCCCTGCGGTGATTTTGTTGCAGAACACAGCAATTCCCGCAGACTCGTGCGAGGGCTCTGTTGGCACACACATGCTCGCGATTTATACCTACTGGCACCACACGCAGGCACATACTTTTTTGGGTATGAACGACATCGTATGCAATATAGCCACTTCCTTATATAGTTACTTGCTGTGTATGCCGTTTAGAATACTGTAGAGCGCAGATTACAATATTGTCGATGAATTGTATAGAATTTAGTTGCTGGTAGCAAAAGAAATAAAAATGGCAATTTTCACCAGGAAAGTCATGCCCCACTGCTTTTGTTCAGCCACTGAGAGAGAAGAACTTGCATGTAAGACTCATTTAAATTCAAATTATATTCGAAATGCCATTTGTTACCACTGAAAATATGCATAATGGGACATAATTAGATAAATTATTCAATTACATCAAGCGAAACGTATTTGACCTACAGAAGAGTACAATGCATTTTTGGTACAGTTCTGCGATGGCAGCAGCGCATAAGAACAAAAAGAACACTAAACTCAACACATCGTTAATAAAGTCACATTTCCACAATCATTAAAATAAAACCTCTAATTGGCGAAGTTATGTTTGAAGAATTGCCCTTGCCCACAAATTCCCATATTATAAGTATACCTTTTCCTTTTAGACCAGTCACGTCAAATGTTTTCTGTGTAACTATATATCTGAACACACGATGTTCGACACACATTTTAAGATATGAACCAGCCATGGTGGGAAAGAATGTATCAAAAATCTGAATTAATGTTATTGATGTCCTAAGTTGGAAACAACCGTGACAGCAGCGAGTACGTTTCTTTACAATTATTTGCCAGAATAGTTTAACAATCCTTACATTGTACTGCAGAGATGCCATTAACAGCCAAAGCCATCGTGACCTAGTCTAAAGTGAAGGTGTTCAAGTGTTGTTTTTAAATTGCAGTTCCATGGATTTGTAATATTTAATGACAACCTAGGCGGTTAGTGGAGGTTTCAATTGAGAAGCCGATAATTAGAATACTGGGAGCAAGCAGACGCTAACATGATTGTAGGCACTGCCGCCCCCCATTGTGAGCATATAGGGGAGGTGACTCCACCACCCCCACCGCACACACGCACCATCCCTCCCTCCCTGCCCGCACCAAGACCAAATCCGAGCTCTTTCCATCATCTGTGCTCCCCACCCCCACTTCAAGCTACTTCCCCGTTTGTAGCCGGTACCCCACCCTCCCCTGTGCTTCAGCCTTCGTGCTGGTTGCTGCTGTTGCAGTGCAAATTCGATAGCCGACTTCCTTTTCAGATGCCTTAAAGATGCTCTTTGTGTTTGGGGCAGAAACTCTTTGATGCGGTACAATTTATCAATTAGACGCGGTACAGTACATTTTCTCCCGTCGGTTTTTCTGCAGCTGTTTGGTATTACGATGTAGATCTGGAAACAATTTCACAGACTCTGTTGTGGCTCTTTTGACTTATCCAAAAGGATTACTGAGAAGAGGGTCACATGATTGATTTTGAAGATGTATTGTAATCCCATAAACATAAAGACTATATTGTACATATTTTATAAAGCACGCGCATTATGTCAGCTTATCATCCGAAACCGCTGGATCCTGCACAGGGTTGCGGTGAGCCGGAGCCTATCTCGGCAGACACAGGGCGCAAGGCAGGACCACACCAAGGATGGGTCTTAGGTGTCCATTGGCAAATATATATTTTCCCTAGAAAAGAGGCGCATTATGATAACATTTGTGGAAGTATCTTACAAAACTAACTCTAAGTCCCAGAACTCACTGTGGGTAACAGATGTGAACATTTTTTTAAGCGTCCCCTTTCATTTGTACAAAGCATTCCTCTTTAAGAGCGGCAAGGGGGCTAACTGGAGCCTTATTGGTTAAGAGGCCCATATTCTTTTCCTGCCACCACCTGCCCTTAATTCCACCCCAACTAGCACCCCACACCCCTCAACCCTCCCCAACTAGCACCCCACACCCCCTCAACCTCCACGCAGACGTCTGGTGTGTCACTCCCGGCTCTGCCACTCTGCCAAAACGTTTATTATCTCACAAAGGCCGCATCCAAATTTCTGTCACACCCATTTTACACTCGGCTGTAGATTAACAAGCATCCTCAATGGCAGTGTGGGAGAGCACTGTACATGCATAGCATATCGGTGTCTGCTGCTGTAGAATCCATACACAGAAAAGGTTAGTAGCATAATGAAAGTACATTTTGTTGTGATATTGCATTGGTAGTTTTGCGCAAGCACAGACAAGATAGCACTCAACACATTCGTCAATAACGCCGTACTAAAAGATGAATATATTTGGTGACGTTTCGAGCAATGGCTTTGTTTCATAGCAGAGAGTTGGATATGTGATGTTTGTTACATATATTCACATTAGCGCAGTATTATTGACAAAAACCTCGAGGGTTTTTCATAAAGTATATTTTTCTCATTGGGAAGAAAGTGTTACTTGTTTAGGCCAGCTAATTTAAAAGATGAAGACATTTCACCAAAAATCAACTTCTGCCACAAAGTCAATGCTTGAAGCAGGAAAAAATAAGAATAATTTTTCGTATTTTTTGTACATATATGAGAAGTGGTTAATGTTCTAATGGCAAAAAATTAAAAGTACACACTCACATTTATTGCATCAGTCCCACAGTTATTACTTTATTTTAATTATATTAGCTTCCAAGCTCAGTGGTCCTATTTTATTATATGATTAGGACATAAAAATGGGGACGTCTAATAAGCCTAATGCTAGGTTAGTGTGACATTTAAAAATATCACTCTCAAAACATTTGACCGGTCCACACGTGTATTTATATAGCTGCTAAAAATGCCTTACATTTCTAGATCATTTGCTAGATGAAAGCCTCTCCATATCATGTTGTATGTGCTGATTGTTTGACCAGACTTGACGACGTTGGGCCGTGTGGTTTGGTGAAGGAGACAACGTTGATTCACATCTCACACGCCACTGATGTTAGCCGTGATCCAGACTCAAAACCCAGGGTGCTTTGTTCATATCCCAGCGCACAAACCATTCACAATGCCACTACTCCACTCGCGGTAGCAATATGGCGTAAAGACATATTTTTTGTCAACATTACCATAATGAAAAAATAATTCAGTTGCTAGTTTCCTATAAATAAATCAATACAGAAGCCATAAAGGAGAAAATGAATAAAGTGCTTATATTGGGTGTGTGTGCAGCTTCACTACTTGCTTTATATAATACAGTACTTAATAAGTGATACATCAAGGGTGATTCCTCAATAAATCTGTCATAACCACTGGGGCTGATCACTAAATCCTGTGAACTGGAAAAACAGCCTTAGCTCATAGCAACTGGGCAAATATTTTGGCAGTCAAGGAGGACCACTAGCAGAGAAAAAAAATCAACCGTGACTCGCAATACGATTTTGCCCTGTGTTAATAATTAAAACACACTAGCCACGGACAGAAACGGATGCAAACATTGCGAAATGAAAATTCCTGTAAAAATGTTTCACCTCGAAAAACTGACAAATGTATCTGTATAAATGTATTTCTATCGATCATCATGTTTGCGTGTGTGTGTGTTGGACGTATCTAATTAACCGGCAAATTAATAATAAATGCGGCTAAAAAATAATAATGGGCATTTAGAAAAATAAAACGCTAAACATTTACATGAGATAAAATTGCGTAAAACAGGTAACGTCATTTTGCGGAGCGCTAACGGCGGTAAAAGCAATTGGAAATTGAAAAAAAAGACCGTGTGCATTCTTAAAGCGTGCATGCTGTCTTGTAAATGGTTGCACTCTGTGTCTACAACAGCCACCAATGAGGCATACTGGCCATCACATGCATGGGCAGAGGGACATGGCTCCTGGCTGCACCAGTGCTGCTAGCGCCTGTTCCACCTCATCACAGTTGGGAAACCGGCAGCTGTGGAAGTATTCCTCCAGTTCAGGGCACTGGGTGGAAGTCAGGTGTTTCAGGGTCAGGTCTGCATGGAGGGTGGGCAGAACCTAGGGTGCTGTTAACACCTGTGACAACAGCTGCAACGTTACGTTGAATATTGTCGTCGTCTTCTTCTACGGCACCGGCCACCTTTGTTAGGAGGCTGAGTTGTAACCCATGAATGAGGCGTCACAACACTACCGCCGTGGCAGCTGCTTGCTCTTTTGAGAAGAGAAGTGATGACATGCACTCGGGTTTATGACAACATTGCTTTGGGACATGGCTCATTGATATGGTAATGAAAACGAATGGAACTTTTTGTTGTATCAGTTTAGATAACAAAATGTGAATTTGTTAAATAAACTGTGACGTAGTAATGACATGCATGTTTGATAGACGCCTATTTATTTTGTTGTTGTTGAAAATGGACATTATTATAATTTGTATCCCTCTTCGTTTAAATGCAGGGCATATGAATGTAATATAAAACCGTTCAAAGTGGGCATTGTGCGATTAGGAAAATTATTACATTTTATATTAAAATAATTCAGGTGTAATATTCTTGCTACCCACGGACACCTTATTAGCCTTAATAACACATTTTTCTGGAAAGCACTCTGGTATGATAAAGCTGTCCTTTCACTGAAAGCAGTGATCAGGACAGCCCTTAATCTGTGCTGAAACGCTCCCCCTCCAAGCATCATAGCACATCAAATCAGGGAGCGGCCATAAAAAAGCCATTACACAGCCTTTCGACCGGGTGCACCTGCACCGCTGGTGGCTGGGAATTGGGCCCACACACTCGCTCAGCAAGTCATGCATTATACATCATTCCCTCCTCATGCAAACCTCTGGGGGCAGTGTGGTGGGTGTGGGGAAAAGGCAGTCAGCTCCGTGCAGCATCCACACTGCACACACATGCACCCTGACCCGGGCGGAAGCCCTCCGGTCTTAGCCGCCTGCTTTAAGATCCCTGTCTGCCTTTGTTATCTTCATAATGACGTGTATCAGTGTTGTCTTGTTGCCTGTTGTTTACTCGCCTCTGTGTACTGTGTGATCAAGCGCGGGGGTAATTTAATCCTACATTTATTGCGACCGGCCACTCTCACAGCGTACACGTATGGATTTACAAAGAAATATAAACACTGCGAATTAATATTGTATCCTATTTTTATATATTGCCATTTATAATGGAACGCATCTGAGAGGACGCTCACCAAGGAGACAGAATAATAAAATCACCGTGCGAGCCCTGTGTGCATTGTTCCAGTGCAGGGTTGTGATAGGATGCACCTGCTTGGTTGGGGGGCCTTCATCCAGCAATGGATCGATCACGGCTGATTATTATTAATCTATGTTTGGTAATATACAAACGAGAGATACAATATTAATTCAGTCATTGTCAGAAACTGCTTAAGCCGGAGCCTATTCCGACACAGGGTGCAAGGCAGGGCTATGCTCAGGATGGGACGCCAGTCCATCACAGGGCACCGAGGGAAATGTTCTCAGACCAATTAACCTATGCAGCAGGATGTCTTTCGACTGCGAATACCCACACAGAAAGGCACCCGAGCCGGGATACGAACCCGGGATTTCTTGCTGTGAGGCGGCAACGCTACTCACCGCGCCACCCTGCCACCCTAGAGATAAAATATCTAACGTGATAATCCATTTCTATTCGTCGCGTGACGTGTGTAGTTTGAACACAGGTGCTTGCTATGCACCACGCGGCGAACACGAGATGTATGAGTATTACCCCATACACATTTGTCAGCCCGGTATATGAGAATGGATGGTCAGCTTTGCCCCAAATTTGATGTATGGATACCTCAGCTGGGCCCTTTCGAAATTATTAAGTAGCCAAGATTATAGTTAAAGGTCAAGGTTTGGCTTACATCATAAGAAACGCGAGAAAAGGGAAAAGAAGAAAACAAAGGGTCAAACTTAATGGTATTGACCGCGGAGCAGTGGGGAGCGGTGAGCCATTCGGAGGACTGTGGACCATTTCAGCCATGCATTTCTCACGAGTTCCCAACGTCTTGACACTTTGTTTGATTAGAGAGCCTTTGTTTCCGAGCCAACGGCATTTGTTCTGAAGTCTCAGAAACTGCTTCTGTCTGGCGTCTTATATAACACAACAGAATTAACTTAGGCAGCAGAATCTGAAGGGGTGTTTAAAAGAAAAGAAAAACCTTTGCTCTTTTATGTTGTGAAAGAGACGTTTTCGAAATACATACACGAACTTCGGCAGGAAATTCACGCGTATGCCGATGGCTACCATAAAAATAATAATGTACACATGTACTGCTGATTGAAGACCTTCCATGCCACTCTGGTCATGGTGGTTGTTCGGTCATACTTCACCACACTAGTCAGTTGGTTAAGGGTGGGGACTAGGACTGGTTTTAATACCACTAGTTTCTGGGACTCGAACTCAAGTTCAACTGAATGTGTGTTTGCAGACCTGAAAATGTGGGAAACTTTTTTTATTTGGATAAATGTGGCAACCCAAAGGCTTTGTACCATCCGGGCATTGACTGCCATTAGTTTCCAAATGTATATTGCTTTCCTTTATCTTACGAATCATTACATTAGGCATAATTGCTATGAAGAATGTGCAGCACTTGGCTCAGATATCACGGCAAAACTGCTCAGTAATTGTGACAGCCAATGGTTAAAGACTTTGTGTTGCGTTAGGAAAAATATTAATGTCTTGTTCGACACAGCACGCTGTCCTGCCCTTCACGTGGGCTGCCTGAGTCATGCAATCCTTCAGCACCACTGGGTCGCTGCCTTATAAAACCCAATCCAGTCGTGTATGTATAATTACCCTCTGTGCTGAAGGTGTCATAAAAATAGTTGAGGCACCAAGCCAATCCATTAAGTAGCCATCAGCTTTGTACGTTGATGATATAGTAAAAAAACAAATAATTATAACTCCTTTGTACCACATTTCTATTGAACCCGTATTAACAGTGGAATCTCTATCTCTACCGCAATCGTGCACGTGACAACTCTCCAGGGCTTTTACAATACTGAATAATTGTAGTAATTCTAAGTTCCAGGCGTTTGTCAATCCACTGCTAGACGAAGGCCTCCCCCTGACGCGTTTGTTATGAGGGCTTGTTTGATCGGGCCTCAGCACCCTGGGTCAGTGTTCACTTTGTGACAAGTGGGGATTGATTTAGAAAATGGGCTCAAATACCACACCCCACTGATGTTAGCCCTGGTCGGGAATTGAACTCAGGTTGCTGGATTTATACCGCAATGGAATAACCCCTGTGTCCCCATACACCATCATTACGTAGCATTAATAAACACTGTTAACAGCACTCATTTTTAGAAAACCAAATGAGTAACAAAAGATTGTTTGGCAGTGGCTATGTGGGGTATGCTTGAGCCGATGTAAGTGCCCCTACTCTCCAAACCCCCTCGTGCCCTTTAGACATTTGAGCCAGGGCACTGCCCCTCCTTCGAAAGAAAGTTGCTCCCTTTAAGAGTGTTCCGGAACAATGCATCCCTCGGCCATTTATCAAAATGCCCCAACACTCAAATCCCAGTAGAACTGTCAGCCATTGCAAATATTATGAATTCACTTGGTGTACCTCGCGCATCCACCTTCCTCTGTCTCATCTCATGTCACCACTGGACAATCTCACATCATGCACAGCCACGGCAGCGGCATTGCTCTCAGTCGCTACCAGTGGCTCCACAGCTGTTTTGGCCCCAATTGTAAATGCAATGCAAAGTGTCACATTTTCATTTTTTTTCTTTACCTGAAACCAATTGCAATCAAAGCTCAGGTATTGAATGTTTGTAACTGTCATGTCTGTGATGGACTGTTCCATTTTCACGGACAAGAATAGAAATTGACAGTTTCAGTGATTGTCTGCATTGTCTATATTGTTGTCTGCATGCTGACCGATGTACAGACACACATGCACACTCCAAATAAAGCCAGTGGCGGCCACCGGATAATTACATTCAAACAGCGAGAACGTGTCTTTTACTTTCAGCAACATTACAGTTTTGCTTAGATTTTTACACCATTGAATTCTGTACTTGTTTTCAGCATGATTACATTTTTCACTGACAATGTGCTGCTTGGTTGTGCAAATCCCTACAGGGTCTAGCTCATGCGATGATTGGTTCTTTTTAGCTCGCCAGCAGTGTAGCCACTCGTGAGTGATGTGCGGCCCTGGGTGCCTGCCAGTGGTCTGTGCATATCAATTCACAGCACTTGCGCCCTTCCTTCTTGCACTGCTTGCTAAGAGACAATTTTAACTTAACACTCTGCACTTGTCACGGCTCAGGTTGTTCTGTAGCCAAATATTGTAATTGCCGATCATACGTGACGTGCCTTTCAGAGTATTACAGCGCAAGTATGGACAATCTCGTGTAATTTCTTAACGTGTCAAGTTGATCATGTGCCGCATTCAAAGGGGGCACGATATATACGCCTGCAAGTTTTCTAACGTGTGGTGACTAGATAATTTACACAAACATTCCCAATCTGGTTGTGTGCCTTCAAAGTTTGCTCACAGTTAGTGTGCAAAGCACGCATCTGTTTTATCCATCCTATTTTAATTAAGGGCTTAACAAAAAAAATAACTGTTACATATTTACCGTAATCATATTTTGACAGTTACGTTTTAATTGACAACATTCAAACAAAGACATGCTCCATCCAAATAAACGGTGGCGCGGTGAGTAGCGCTGCCGCCTCACAGCAAGAAACTCCTAGGTTCGAATCCCGGCTCGGGTGCCTTTCTGTGTGGAGTTTGCATGTTCTCCCAGTGTCTGCGTGGGCAAACCCGGTCTCCTGCCACAGTCCAAAGACATGCTGCTACATAGGTTAAAACAGCCTTATTCATTTCATTTTTAGTTGCTTTGGTTTTTATTTTATTTTTTATCCCCGTTGTGCAGCGCTTTATGACCCTCGGGTGAAAGGCGCTACATAAAATGCTATTATTATTATTGGCCTACTGACTAAATTGCCCCCTGGGCGCTGTGATGGACTGGCGTCCTATCGTGGGTATAGCCCTTGTGCCCTGTGTCTGCCGGGATAGGCTCCGGCTTTCCGCGACCCTGTAAATGATTAAGCGGTTTCTGAAAATGGATGGATTATAGCATTAAGACTGAGACGATTCTGTTCAAGCGCAACAATGTGCACATGAAAGGGCATTCATACATTTGATCAGAGCGCTAATATTGCACATTGATTTATTTTATATGTTTTGACCTACACCGAAATGGAAAGAACAAACAAGTCATTTTAACACCCCAACAGGATGGCTGGGTTAAGCAGTGCATTTTGTAGCTGCTGGTCAGCCGCTGTTGGGGATTTGGCTGACTACCCAGATCACTTTACAGCAAAAGCTCATGGGAGTGGAAGAGACAGGAGTGGGAGGGGAGGGCAAGAGGCAGTTTCATTTTTAAAATGCCGTACCCAGGATATAACAGCAAATGGAGGGCAGAGAGCAGAAATGTAACAGCTCTATCTAGTTCTTATGATAAACTGCAGGCAGCGTTGGGTTGTAAATCAGGTTTGGCTGGTTATAATAACGTGTAAGGGATGTTCACGGTGGCGTGCAACATATTCACTATTCACGTCGTGCGACATTGTAATGGTGTGTTTTCTATAAATCGCTTGCGCTAGCGTTGCACTTTTACTTTGTGATTTGCTTTAAAAACGTTGTGACATGTGTTTATATATACAATGCTAATAGCAGCTGTTAAAATAAGTGGTTGTTTAAACGCAGATTCAGATAACTAAAATAACCGTCAGTATCACTGGAGTATTCTAATTCATTCATTCATTCATTTTCAGAAACCGCTTAATCCTGTACAGGGTCACGGTGAGCCGGAGCCTATCCCGGCAGACATAGGGCGCAAGGCATGGCTTATACCAAGGACGGGACGCCAGTCCATCACAGGGCACCGGGGGCAATTTAGTCCGCAGGCCAATTAACCTATGCATGTTTTTGGACTGTGGGAGGAAACCGGAGCGCCCGGCGAAAACCCACAACATTCAATGTGGTGTTCGTCGAAATTTCAACAATGAAAGCTGAACAGTTTAAATATGTCATCTCATCTCATTGTCAGAAACCGCTTAATCCTGTACAGGGTCGCGGTGAGCCGGAGCCTATCCCGGCAGACACAGGGCGCAAGGCAGGACTATACCCAGGATGGGACGCCCGTCCATCACAGGGCACCTGGGGTAATTTTGTCCACAGGCCAATTAACCGATGCAGCAGCATGTATTTGGTCTGTGGGAGGGAACCGGAGTGCCCGGTGAAAACTCCACACAGAAAGGCACCCGAGCAAGGATTCGAACCCGGGTCCTTCTTGCTTTGAGGCGGCAGCGCTACTCACCGCGCGACCATGCGGCCCTAGTTTAAATATCGAACACACAATAGATTAAGGCTATACGACATTCCCGTATGCTCACTTATGGCCGAGCGGGCCCTGCAGTAAAATGTGACACACCGTATGACAAAGAGACATCCTCGATGTCCTGGCGTTATGTGCGACTTTATGCTCTTGCCCTGGTGGATATAGTTCCTGGGTAATCTATTTTCTAGATAGTTCGTGGGAGGGAACGAGCATCAGAAAGTTTATTCTTTCCCTGCCACCCGCCAGCGTCCTCTTTCCTCACCCCACCAATCCCCCTGTCAATTGCAGGCAGACTACACCCAACCAATCTCGTCGCTTTGGGAAGAGGCCGTGAAGTGCGCTAGCTGAACCCCGGGCCGGGCTAGGGGCATGACTGAAAAGGACACATCTCCATTTTGTTCCCATCACTTAGCTCAAGGGAGCCTGTTGAGGGAACCGGGGAAAACGCACAGGCAATAAATGAATTCCTCCTGGCATCACCACTAAACCGGCGAGAGCTCTATGAAGCTGGAGTGTGCCCCCAAAAATAAATGTTCCCCCAGAAATGACTGTGTAGGTTCAAAATGGGAAAAAAATGCAGCATATGTCCGACTGTTTTCTCTATACACTTATTACGTTAACAAGTTGTACATGCTTTGCCAGTGCCTTATTACAGACCACAGCTGTCACTGTGAGGTATTTCAAATTCTGGGGTTTGTATTTGGAAATAAATGGTTCCACGTGATTCCGTTTTTTTGAAAACTCAGTGTTCTTTTCATCACTCATTGTTCTCTATCTGTGCTCTGATTTACAACACATTTGACTCGATAGACCATTTATTTCTGTCAATCTCTGTAACAAAGGCAGAGTAAAGTAGGGAAGAATATGGAAGGAAATACGTGTGTAAATTAAAGGTACACTTTATATCACACGCACACCAGATATAAGCGGAGCCATTTCGAGTTCTGTTCTATGCAAAGGGTGGGAAAAAAAGGCTCATGTCAAACATGTTTTTCTTTATAAACTATTAAACACCACCACCGCATCGGGTAAAATAAATAGTTTTAGTATTACTCTGAAATAAATCACAATACACATCCGGAAAGGAAAAAAACACTTGGTTGAAAAGCAAATAAGAGCATAATGCAAACGGTGAATGTTTACCAAGTTTAAGCACATTATACGGCAACTGGTTACAAACAAAATAATCTTACCGAAGCAATTTGGAATAAAATATCATTTCTTTTATCTTCGGCTGATATAATAAACACTTTCACATGTGGCATTCCATACCAATCTACACAGATTTGTTTTTTTTTTTTAAACCAGCCTCGTGTACCTTCCAACGCAAGGCAAGCAAGCGGCTGCATCTGTTATTAATTTCCATGCATTAGTCATGCATTAAGTGGGTTATTTAAAACAGGGCTCACGGCGAACGGCACACGCAAGAGGAAATGGCCGTCGCTGGCTCACTCGCCCCCTAACACAAGTCGATGACAGATTAGCACCTTTAACTTGTACAAACAGCCCCGTCTGAGTGGGCTCATTTGTGCCATAATCACTTTGCCACCACCAGCTCACACAAACCAACAGGCCCTGTCCCCTCCCCCCCATTTTTGTTCTCTCTCTATCCACCGCCCCCCCTGGCCCCCTTCTCTCTTTACGTTTCAAATCCTATAGCATTCATTGGGATGCTGCCATAGTGTAATGGCTAGCATATTGGACTTGTAATCCAGAGGTTGCCCGTTCCATTCGATGCCCTGGCGACGGCAGTGGAAAAAAATGGTGCAAGTTTCTTAAATCGCTCCGCATCATCTGCCTACCCTGCAGCACAAAAGGGCACATAAAATTTGATCGGCAGGTCACGTGTGGTAGGGTAAAGTGTGGGTACTCCCTGGTCTTCCAAGACGTCTTGCCAGCGTGGAAGAGTAGGCCAAATAATATTTGGAGCTCCCCTTTAGTGGAGGGCCTTCTGCTAGCAGTGGTTTGATCAAATCCTTGCAGGGCAGTCCCTTTAGCTTTTTTCCCCAGCATTCGTTGGTGGGTAAATATAGCCTCGTTGGTATGGTCATTCATTACCAAGTAAACAACGTGAACCGTAATGGTCACGCAATCATGGTTCATTAGGGTTAGTATGTTTTGTATATGTGTGTTTTACACACACTGCAGACATGCAGCGTTGCACACATGTTATATTGTGTGTATTCATTTGCGTCGTATTTATATGTACGAGTTTAAAAATATATATGATTGCGTAATGAGATACATTAACCACGTTCACGAGCAACTCGGTGCAATATTTTAATAGAAAAGGAAAAGCAATTAAGTACTGTATATTATGGCTGTGCAAATATGCAGCGCATAAATAATACAGCGGAGTGTGAGAGGTGGGGAGGGAGGAAACAAAACTGAAGGCACAAAATTAAATGTGTATTTATATTCTGCGCTCATATTCGGGGCAGCAAACAAAAACAACGCTTGTGTGTATGAAATTAGTGCGACACTGTTTACAGTCTCGCATGCAATGAAGTAATCCCTGGCAGATGTTGGGTTTCATGCCGTTAATACGAATCCAAATGGCTGGGGCAAAAATTGCTCTTTTCATACGCAAAGCCTCCCCCAGCCTTGCCGCACGCAAATCAATATGCCATCGAGCCCAGCGGGATGAGGAGTCTGAATCCAATCAGCATGCGGCTGGGCTGTGGCCAATGAAAGCTGTTCCTTTTGTCTGATCTCACCCTTCTCAAAATGTCTCACAGATGCACACCAACCTGCCTGCCAGGCAGATTGGACAGGATTTGTTTCACAAATATTTGATGACATGGTAAAGCAAAATAGCTCAATTGCTTTTTTATTTGATCCTTCAGTATAGCATAACCGGCTTTGCTTTTCAATATAACCCCCTCCCCCCCTCGCCTTATTGAATTAAGTATTGAGTCAAATTAAGTTAAACGAGGTTTTGTATTGGATAACATTTTAAGTATTTCCAGTAAAGCGTAATGTGCGCGTGCGTGTGTGTTTGATCGTGTATTTTTTTTCAGTTAATACGTACCAGCCATTTTAGGGGCATCTTGGGGAATTTTGTGTAATAGATTTTCAAAATCATTTCAACACGTTAAGCTCAACGCCATAATAAAACAGTTGTGATTCAAATGGTGTCAGCCAAATGATATCCTTTAAAAAAAAATCTATTCACGATAAAAATGGAACACATCTTCAAATATGTCATCATCTTGTTTGATGTAACATTTTGAAAAATTATAATGATTTTGATTTTAAATAGTAAGGCATCATTACGATGTAGGTTTTTATGGCTCGATGTATGAGAATTGCTCTTAAGAGCTGCTCTATCAGGATAACAGTGTCGAGCGTTCCTCCCCTCTCCTTCACGACGTTTCGCCTTCACTGGCACGTCTGGGAAGGGAAGTTGGCCGTTTTGTTCAGTTTCAATCGTAAATGTGATGTCTCCAACGTAGGAGGCGAAACGTCGCAGAGAGAGAGGAGGAACGTTCGATATCGCTATCTCGAAGTCGCAGCTCTCAAGTGCAATTGTAACGTTGTATAAATCACCGTGAAATATTTGTACCCTTGTCATGAACTACAAATTACATAATTACCGTGTGACTGCCATTACAACACACTGTTTGTTATACACACCGAACAGCAAATATGTATGTAAATATACTAGGACTGTAAATAAAGACAATTATTTTATTCTATCCTGCAAAGGATGTCGTTATGAAAGAGGATGCGCATCTTGAATGGACAGGATGGCTGTGGAAGCCCCGATGTTATGGGTACAATAGCAGCTCAAATACTGTGTGGCACATTTGTTTGTGGTCGCTAAATGGAAGCCATCTGCCCCATTAGCCAGGCCTGTCTGAGCGCTCTGCAGTGAAGCGCGCACATCTGAGAGATTAGTATTTCATTATATCTGCTTCTTTGGTGCATTTTAAAAAAGGACAAAGTGAGATGTTACCATCAATGTCTTTTGATCAAAACTACTAATGACATACAAGGCATTAACATTGAAGCTGTGTCAGCATGATTGCTGTAATGCTAACAATTTAGTGTGGAATTAACATATATAAATATATACGTTATATACTGAATATATTTATTTTGCGTTTTTTCTCTTAAATGATGGATTGTTTATTTTGTAGACGCTTTTAAATGTATTAAATATAATTCTATTAGTTTTTCAATTTCAAAGTGCCTATGAAGTGTTCACATAAATCCCATTACCTTCAACACATTGTATGTACTCCACAGAATTGATGTTGTAAAATAAATTGAAAAATGTACATGAAAACATTTTTTTTTTCAGAGATGCGGCTATTTAAGTATTTTTGTAAAGGATATTTGGCAAAAAAATTTACTGTACCACAAATAAATATAAAATGTGTTTAGAAATGTATCGGCAAGGCACTGCAATACGAATTAGAATGATCAATATCTGCTTGATAACGGATTGAAAACATTAATACCGAAATTACCATTTGTATTTGTTTAAAAACAGCCAATAGAAATGTATATAAGACCAATGTTTTCATTCGCCAACACTGGGGATCACGTTGCCATTTTTAAAACGAGTGAAAAAAACGCCATTAAATATGCAAGGTCAATTGCACAGCATAAACATTGAAGCAGAGACCTACATTCATCGGCCGGTTTAGACTGACGGAAGATGCTGTGCAGCACTTTATGCAAATAAATTACTTTGAAACAGAATTTTTTATATATTTTTTGCAGCTCATTAAGTTAGCCACAGGGCCAAAAGCAGCATTATTGCTAATTGCAAATAGATTTTCCGTGCAGATTTGTTTTTTTTATTCGCAGTGTGGCATAAGGTGCTGCATGCTGAAGAGCACGTATTAAGGAAATTTAATCTAGTGGCTCTGTCAGCGATCATGACCCCATTAACTCAGGGAAACATTTATTTTTCCTGGCCACATGGAGAGGGCTGTAGCTTTAGTCGTTGATGTTCCATCTTCCCCTGCGGGGAATGATCTATAGGCCAGCCTGCCCTGACCACATTCCCACACTGCGTCTCTTAAGGAGGATCTCTGCTGGCGATAGAGCCAAGCATACTCCACCACGTATAGCATTTGAAACAATTTGAATTTGAAATAATTCTTAGATAAAACTATTCAGCTGTGAGATTTATTATGTGTGAACGCTTGATAATGAAATCTCTCCTTTAAAAGCCCTTTCTTTTTTATTGCTACCCATTAAGAAGTTTCTGAATATAATGTGGATTTGTGCCTGCATAAATTATGTTATTCATAACTACACGCTTCCCGTGCAAATTAATCACGACCAAGGCACATCTAAAGTCACATATTCGAATCTGATAAACATTGAAAAACATGCCTGCAGTAGAAGCACAGATAGACTTTGATAAATGTTTATATCAGGCAATGTCCCCTAACTGTACATTTTGAACGGTTTATGGATAAATTAACTAGGTTTGTGTTAAATGACACTGTTGTTTAATAGTCGCTTGAGGAAATATGACAATAAATGTCTACCTCTATCTTCATTTACAAAAAGGCTAAGATTCATATTGCAAAACCACAAAAAACTTCAATACAATTAGATGAAAGCAAACTTGAAAAGAATGTTACACAAGTTGTCTGGTAAACTGCTCTTCCAAAACTTACGTAAGTACCTGACCTCGAATTTTAATGATCATGCCAAACATAACAACCCTATCCATCCATCCATTTTCAGAAACCGCTTAATCATGTACAGGGTCGCGGTGAGCCGGAGCCTATCCCGGCAGACACAGAGTGTAAGGCAGCGGAACATCAAGGATGGGACGCCAGTCCATCGCAGGGCACAACAACTATCGTATATCAACTCACTGACAGCTATAAAACTATCAACGAATTGGAATTTCAGCTTCAATCCACCAGGTTACCCGATTAGTGACAAATACACTTAAAACGGGCACTGTAGCTTCCTAATAAACCAATCTCAACTGTGGTGCCTAGTCTGTTGCCAAATACCCTTGTTCAAATATAAAAGGTATGTGAAAGAACGCTGATCCTTGATAATAGAGATTTAATGCTGCTTTGTATGAAACACTTTATTTAGTCAGACGCTTGAGTAATAATAATGATTACAATTTATAACGCGCACATATTTATTTAATTTCGAAGGCATTCATTTGAAGAGAAAATGACTCAAAGGTGTGAAGAAACTGCAGAG
>JAZEWU010000009.1:6625446-6655409 GCA_036362915.1 Geotria australis
GGGAAGGCAGCCACACGTTAGCCGACGCAAATAGCAGTTGCCAGACACTGCATCCTATATGTTATGATGTTATCGGCTTATTAATTAATGAGTGTTTTTTATATTTATGGGAGGAAAACGAAGAACCCACAAAAAACCCACGCATAATAGGGGGAGAACACACAAACTCCACACAGAAAGGTGCCCTAGGTGGGTATCGAACCGCCTCGGGCAGGATTTTCTTTCTTTGAGCCGCAGATGTTACCACTGCCCTTTTTCAGAGTTTCGGGTTGCACTGCGTGTTGTTCGGCGTGATGTCTGACGTTTTTCTCCACGTGTCGGGAGCTTCTTCAGGAACACAAGCATTTCAGTTCCTGAATTCAGTTCCTGAAGCTGCTCCCAGCAACACATGAAGCTAGACGCTGCACATTGTGCCAAACACACACAACAACCCAAAACGACACATCGCAGAGCTATGCCTAGTAATACATTAAATAAAACATGTACAGTATCTGTTTATTGGAAAGCTCTTCTTGTGAATACGCTAGATAGATATAAGTTTATTATTATAGCAGAAAATACTCGGTGGGAAAATGTATTATTACAGCAGAAAATTGCCCAAATACCCTAGCTAGGCCTAACATGTACGAGTAGTGCAATGAAAAATGTCAAGTGGCTACGCGAACAATCGATTTGGCATTTCATTCTCCAAGCCACATTTTCTTCACAGATGCAACTCACTCATTGATGGGATTAGCCAACTATCCCAAATGGAGAGTCTTCATGAATCAGGGTCTTTGGACGCAATTAAGCTTTTCTGGGTAGATAAATAGCATTACAAATACAGTAACATTCTTATCAACGAAAGTAAACTGGTCACGTGAGCTTGAGGATTATTTGCCAAATGTTCTGCTTTCGCTATAATTGCAGGAAGCAGGAAGACGATTTCTCAAGAGCTCATGTCTTGCAGAAGCACAGCTGATTATTGCCGTGGCCATCACTCTCAAACCACAGCCACACACAGCACGCTCTGTAATGCCCGATCCTCCCTCACCCCGACAAAGTGGCTCTATTGAACCATCAATGCTGTATCAGAAATCCATTCAGCGTTCAAGACAGTCTTGGCAAAATGTACACCGTGGGCACCCACCTCAAGCCAAAGGGACACAGCACGCTCTTTGTCCATCAATTGACTTTTTTCTGCAGTCTTAATTCAGGTCACTTAAAATGCTAAACAAATGATTATGTCCATTATAAAGAAAGGACTATTGTCTGAAATGCATTGTTAGGCTCACAAGAGCCCTTTCTTCTCCAGGAACCTGAGACAACATTTCACTGTTGTCACTTACCATCCATCATTAGCAATGCAACGAAGCAGCGGTGTTTGTTACTGCTGTACAAAGCGCAATGCCTAACCTGGTATATATAGCAGCAGGCTGTCCCAGTCACAATCATGGTCATCACCAGCCATGGTCAATCCATGGCTGGATGAAAGCCTCATCGAACCACTGCCGACTCTCATGATCCTGAGCTGTTACAATCCGTTTAGCATAAACAGGATTAAGCGGTTTCTGAGAATGGATAGATGGATGATATTTCTCCATCTCCTCAATGAACATCCTCTTGGACACGTTCCATTCGTAACGTAATTCGATCGAAAATTTCCCTGCAAATGACTGGATTGCAAAATACATAGTAATTAATCATCAGCCCCTATTGGCAGACCCACACCCCAGGTTATGCTTGCTAATGAGACTCATCCTTGTCTCTTGAGTTCTCACCTGGCAAAACAAAATAAACTTTTCATCTCCTGCAGCCCCATTATTATTCCCAGTCACAAAACACGAGATCAAATCCCAAGCAGTCAACTCAGTCCCATAGGCTCTCCAGGATCAATAGCATGATTACCATATGGTTAAGAGTCAATAGTGTTTGTACTAGTAGTATATCCTGTGGCTATATCCCAGTGGAACGGGGAATTTCCATCACTTGACTCGAGACTTACTGGTGCCTTGAGACACATTGCATGGGAGGCGCGGTATTAAAAACAAATGATGATAATGATGACGAGACCACCAACAGTAATGTACACTGTGCAATCAAAGGCCCATATGTTCATATTAACAGTTTGATTGAACATATCTACGTGTATATGAAACACCCACCTATATGAGACACGTTGGCTGTGAATTGATGTTGAGGATAACGGGTTGGGGCTGTAAATGTATGAGCAAAAAAAAATAAACATAGCTCCAGGAAATACAGAGGCTACTATCAAAACAGATTATTCATATACTTAACAAGAACAAATCCCAGTCACGGTGTAAATCTGAAGCTTTTAGCCCCTTGCAAACCTAGTCATCGGTCTTCTTCTTTGCGATTCTTCGAAGCGCGATGGTCAGCTTCTGGACATCGTTGTCCTTCAGCTCGGCTTCGAAGTGTTTGGTAGAATTCGCAGGTAATACCAAGTACTACCTGACAGGGATCGCGACGTTAACGCTTCTACCTTGACCCCCAGTCATCGGTTATTGACTGGTTGAGCTTCTATCGCAATGCCTGTTCCAGCCACTGATAGCTGCGATTATTCTAATAATGATCCTGAAGGTCACTTTCCTGAAGGAGACCTCTTAGCCAAAACACTGGCTTTCCTGTTGTCTCTTTTATTATATAGTATTCCTTGTATTTCCATTACAGTAATGCATATTTTATCGTGGCACTGCATGCCTTAAATATGAATTTTGTTCAAAAAAACATTTTATCATTTGTGATGTCAATTGGATCCCATCATTATTTTACTCCTAACAGAGAGCAGCAAAATAAACAAACATGTGAGAAATCTACACTATATATTTCTGCTAAAAATGTATTTGTATGATTGTATTATATAATGCTTTGGCATTGCAATGTTAATTCTCCCTTAGTATTTGTATTCAGCTCCCCAACAATACATGTTGAATAATGCATAAGTTAGATTTTTGTGTGTGTATTACTGTATGCCTAACACAAAATATGCATACATATGCCAGGACTGTTTGATATATTTTTTTCCTCCTTTACATATTCAAAATGAAAGGGACCTCAGAATGCAATAATATGCACACAAAAAATATGCTGCCATTCCAACTGACCACTAAAAATTCTCATATTTAAACGGCAGATCCAACAAATGTTGGCTTGGTCTCAGGAATAGTCAAAATGTAATGCTTCACTTCTCTTTTGCAAATTGTTTCCAATTTTATAAAAATCTATTTGTTTAAATGTCAGGTGTGATCTTGTGTAACACTCCGACGCTGCGCAAGGTTTGAGCTCCTGGGTCAAATAACAACAATGCAGTCTTTACGAAGCATGAAGAGGTTTCCTTACAGAATCCACTTAAGTAAAGTATTGCTATAAAACAAACACCCGACAATTGCTACCATCAACTACATCACAGTGCAGCCATCAGCATAAGGTTTGAGCGGCGAGCAAAACAAATTTTATGAGCAATTCTTTAGCCAACAACCCTGTTTATCATTCGTCATGTAATCACGGTGAGCTGCTTGAAGGTGAGATTGTGGGATTACTGCTTTAATCCAGTCCCGTCTCCTCTCCAACAGGCAGATGTTGTGTTTACGTACCGAATGCCTTGACCATGTAGGCCAGACACAGGCAGGCAATTGTCACATAAACACTCTGCCTTGTGAGCGTGTTTAAAATGTAAACTGAAGTGACATTTCCTGCATTTTTATTTCAGTTTGGTAAACATGGGTGAAAAAATATCACTATTTTTTATTTATTAAGTTAACACATTCCGCGCCTTTCCTGTTTTCTTTAAGGTTTAGTGGATTAAGGCATAAAAATAACATAAAATTATAGCATATGCTTGCCGTATGCGGTCATTTTATATCTTGATAATATGTTTTTGTGTTTCTTATATACCAGTAATAACTAATTTCTTATTTACTATTTTAATTTTAAATATCACTCTTTCCATTCATTTCTGTTTGTTTTCCGTAAAAGTAAATTTGACTGATACTCTTTCAAACATGACACACTAAAGGGGTTTTTTTCTTTCATCATTTTCAGATGAAAACTAGGGCATTTCTTTTTTTATTATTATTTTACGTCGTACAAACAGCACGATAAGGAATTACACGTATCTAACTTATTAAAAACGTGTCTATATTTGCCCACACAGATACAAAAACGGGGGTCATATGTTTTTTCATCTCAGCACACTGTTGGCACATACACGCACACTCCTAAACACTTACACTCCACATTCTTTAAACTTAACACGAACGTGTAAATTGTGCGGTTTTTGTTCAGAGTTATACACATTGCAGTTAACAACTTCAGTCAATTTAAATCGAGTCTTTTTAAAACCTCTGTCGAACTGGGCGCAGCGGTTGACGGTGTAAAATGTAATTTAAATTTTCTCGCCCAGGATTCGGAGACGAAGGAGCCTAACTGCATAATGCTCGTCGCAAAGACATTCTCCGTGTCACGTTTAACAGAGAACAGAGCAGCAAGTAGCAGTAGCTCGCATTCCTTGGAGAAACCCTGGTGTGTGGGGTTGGGAAGCACGAGGCAGCGGGGGGTGAGTTGAAGGTTGACTCCAGCACAACGAGGGCAAAGTTACCAAGGCCATGGGTAGAAATGGACCCTACCCATAGTGTCTCATCCCAAATCCCTTCTGAAACCCCGCCACAGTTGCACTTACAGCGGTCAGACAAGTGTGCAATCAAATGAAGAGCAACTGTTTGAAGAAGTCGCTAGTGAGGCTGCGTGTTTTTCTAGCCGGGGCCAGATGGACTATTGGCCCTGGCAGAAAGAAGCAGGTCGGCCGTTTCCGAGGGGCCTGTTGTTATCCACGAGCAAAACAGTCAACAGCTGGGATGGAGCTAAATTACCGAAAAGAAAGTGCACACGTGTTTACTGTCAGATCTGCCAAAACCATTCAAACCGCACACATTAGGGCGTCCATTTGTCAAATGCGCTTACGACCCAAAGTGAAACTGAAAGAGATGATGCGGTGTGTGTTTGTAAATAATTAGTCAAATCGCTTAGAACAGATTAATATTCCGAACGCTTCATGGGGGGGAGGGGGGGAACCCTCGTGATTTAACGTTCTAATTACAATGATTTGTTATTCTGGTCTGTGGCTACAGCTAATTTACAACTTGATCAAACGTGAGCCATTCTACATATGTCGAAATTGCTTTATATATCACCGGTATAATAAAAAACGCGAGCGGTATTATACTGTATGAGGCTTTCCAGCGTGTATAAAAAGCTGCTGTTTTAGCAATATCCTGGCACCACAGCCACTTGTCATGTCTCTCACGTAGGACGAAGAAATACCAACTGCTGTAATTACATTATATATCTCATTTCGTACTGTAGTCATATTTCGGATTGAGTTGTCATACATTTGATTTATACAAATGACATATACTGAAAAGAGCTATTATTTGAATATGAATGGCACATTGGTGAATTGCTCATTGGTTAAATAAAATTAAAACGTCAATGGCAGTTTTATTTGCCAGATTCACTTAGGTTGCCAACATCTTCATATTCGTCTAGAAACAGAAGCATGTTGTAAAAATAATTTTGAAGTCATTATGCCAATGCTAAAAGTATTTTTTGTTATAGAAATATTTTCAATGGTTTATATTGTATGGTTTTAATTTGCTCAGCCGTTTCATTATGCTATGTTCAATCGTGAGATTTATTTACGGGCAAATTGGTGATTTGAGAATGAAGCAGCATCTTAAAATGTCAGCATTGAGCTCAAACCAGTGACAAATTGCTTAATGACAACAATACAATCTGTCACTCATAATACTGGCATCTGCAAGCTTAGAGCAAAAACGCAACATGCCAGGACAGGCTCAGTTAAGAGCTAATGTAGAAAGATTACATAAACAGTGTTTTCATTTGTATTTTTTCCTAGATGTCAAAGGAGATGTATATTAAAACTAGCCACTAAATATTTATAACCAGATAAATAATTGACTAAAACAAATTTGCGACCGAGTTGAAGTGGCATAAATGACACCACTATGAAAAATAACGTAGCAATAATCTCTAATGGAACCGAGAACAATTATACTTGTAATACAACACGTGTATACCCCTCTTCCAAAATACTACAGAAAATTAGAAAGTAATCTGCTAACGCACGGCTTTATTCATAGTTTATGTGGTTGGGGGGAGGGGGGTTGTAGGAGGATTCGGTCAGAGGGTTACCAGTCGAGGGAATAATGTCCAGTTAAGTTGAACTAGAATCTAAAGCTGATAACACACCAGGGCTTAAATCAATTGTCACCACAGTGTTTATGCCAAAAACGGTCTGCTTGCACAGTAAGCCTTTTCAAAACACCAGAAGCGCAGTTCCTGTTTTAAGCCAGCTAGACCGGCAGGGACGGCGGTTAGGAAATTGGCTGAGTTGTGTTGAACCAGCGTGATAATATTGTGTGAATGGAAAACTACTGCGGAACGATCCATCCAACGCGAACATCTGCAATGTCACCAGCCAGAAGGTGACATCTGTTTAATTAAATTTTCACATCGGTATGCTTGATAATATTCACATAATATGACTTTGAAAATTATTAAATGAATAACTAATAGATTTAATGCAGTGTTTAGGTCAGCCGTATGAAGGTTTATGGTGCAGTAATATTTAATGGATTTTTATGGCATTGTATATTACAGTGCATTGCAATGAATATGTTTGATACATTTTAACCACAAATAGAAATGTTTCAATGAAATAATAATAGCTTTACGACATTTTTTTTCAATCCTTAGTAAATCCACTGCTGGATGAAGGCCTCTTCACGTCATATCAAATATAGAGGTTGATTGACCATACTTCAGTGCTGGTTGGTTAAGCAGAGGGTTGCCAAGACTGAGCTATCACTCACCACTCACATTATCCATGGCTGGGAATTAAACTCAGGTCACCGGCTTCACAGTTCAAAGTTCTAACCACTGCGCCATTGCTCCCCAAATGCGTATAGGAGGCAATGTCACATCCTCGCTCTGACCAGTCAACCGTCCACACCCAGTGCAGTGTTTGTGCACAAAAAAACCACAGCCTTGTTGCGCATTATACAAAAACCATTAGCAGTTCCTCAATAACTACATTGTGATCCTCTTGTCTAAAGTGACGACCAACATCAATTTGAGCTGATGTGACCAACTGACAGCAGCAGCAGTGAGACCGAGATAGACAACTGTCGACTGATTTCATTCCCATTAAGACTCATCAGCACAGTACAGTCACCAATGCTCAATGCTGCAAAGTCTGCCTCTGGGAGCCACAAATGTAGTCTCCATTTCTACGCTACTGCACTATCGAGCCCATCAGTTTGGCTAATGCCGGCAACAGTCAGATCTGTAAATTACAAGAAAAAAACATTACATAATGGTAATATAGTGCAGGCTTAGAAACCGATATATTTTTTCTGTTCGTTGATTCTCAGAATTTACAGATTGTTTTGTACGTAGTGTAACTGTCATTGTCTACAGATGTCCACAAATCCAGCCTCTTTACGTACAGTGATCTACAATAAAACGTCGCGTACATTTGCTTACTGCTAAAGTACAAAACAGCATCGTGCCACGTTGAATGTAGTCAAGCTTCATTCTTATATGTGTAGTCAAGCGTCATTTTTATGTTTGTGTACACTTGACATACTGTAAAAAAAATACATGAACAAACGCGGGGTCCAGTTTATGCTTGCATCAAGAGCCCAACTAACGTCAAATTTACAGTCGTTTTGGACATACATGTGTATACTTTATATGCCTGAATTTCAGAAAATATAACCTACTCGGCACCAGACAAAACCAAGTTTTTGTTCTTTCTTTTGTGGTGGAACATTAAAAAAAGAGAAAGGCACAATGTTCTTCGGAGTACAAACACCACCATGCAACAGCAAACCCACAAAATCAAAAACCGGAGCCACAGTCACATGCACTCCCACTTCCTGTGGTGCATGAACTTCCTAAGGCTGTGGATGCCAATTCAACTTTAAACCATGTTTTTTCTACCTCAATAAATCCTCATAGAAATGCCTCCAAACAAAGGTGTGTCGAGGATTTTTTTTTATTTCGGTGGGACCCAAGTAGCCTCTGAGGCATTATATTGTGTGAGGGGTGACAATGAGAGCCTCAAGGTTATTGAGTGGGGAGAGAAGTCCAATTGGATGTTGACTGTGGGGGCCCAATGCTGGTGACCTGTGACCCTAAGGCCTGTTCACAGCACCCAGCGACCTCCCTCCTCGCCTCTCCCCTCGACTGTACCCTGCCTAGGGCCCAGCTTCCTGAAAGGAGCTTGCTTATGAGACGTGAAATTGATTAAAGGCATCCAGGAATTGTTATAAAAAATAGAACCGTCTCCATAAAATATGTGCGTGTGCTTCTGCAGTTGCTCTAATGACAAAGCACTGAGAGATTAGATCGAGCGCGTGGAAAACAATCAAGTAAAGTAAACAAACGTATTAAAGCGCCCACCTCACGTCGCTTCCTTAATGACAGTAATTTCCAGTGGAATTATCCAGAGCTGTAAGAGTAAAATAGATGACACCTGACCACTAAAAATTATGTTAATTTCAAGTGCATCCTGTATTCCTGATATTTATTTAAAAAAAATTACTTGAGTGGAGACTTATTCCACCCCCCCTCCACCCATCTCCCCTGCCTCGCTGCATTTGAGACAATTAAACATTTTTTGGTGATCAGTACACTAATGGGTTTTTTTCAGACGGTACTCATTGTGTACTAAACTAAAGCCCAAACCACCTACCAAAAAATACCATCGTGCCCACACTGCAAGTTAAATGTGCTGAAACAGTTGCGGTTAAAAAGGTGAAGGTGCAGCGCTGGAATTCCCTGCTAACATCACTGCTGGCGGAAGGCCCTCCAATAGACAGAGCTGCAGAGAGCCTTTATGATGGGTATTTGGCCTACTCTTCCACACTGGCTAGACGTCTTGGATGAGGTGGGAGTAGCCTCCACTTTACCGCACCACGATGCAACCAGCCAACTGACTATGGTGTACCTCTGCCTTAGCTGCTTGGTGGATAGAAGCTGGCGTGATTTAGGAAACATGCAGCGTTGTTCTCTTCTGCCGCGCCGAGAGATCTAATCGACGGCCGCTGGATGGCAAGTCCAGCTTGCTGACCATTACACCACGGCAGCAATGCCCACGGTATCAATTTTCTTTTTACACAACTGAAGCATGGAAAGGGTAGTGATTCCAAGTGTAGAGAGGCATGATTCTTCCGTGCCCTTTTACAAACACTTTACTTGATGGAGCCCACTATGTACTCTGCAAATCACAGCTTCAAGCCTGTGAACTTCTGTAAACACACAAGTGATCAGTATACCCTCCTCTATTGCTAGTTTGTGGCACAGCCAAATGTATACTTGCGGGTGCACTGTAACTTTTACGGAGTAGGTTTATTTCACGAGGAAGAAGAACGTTGAAGGCTGTAGTGTACGACCGACAGCTCACGAGAGTGGCTCTGAGCGGTTCCGCCTCCGTTCAGTCCTGACCTCACGGGGCCTGGATGGTGATCAGGCAGGCTACGTTGTAGAATGTTAACACTGACATACACGCAGATTTGCCAGCCTATATATGATTATGATTTTCAGAAACGCAATCCGATAAAAAAAAATCCCATCACAGTAGCCAGTCGGAAATGAGGGTAGTGGTAAAGAAAACGCCTGTGATAATATCAAGGCAGCCTCGGGCAAGCCAGAACAAGCACAGCGGACACAGGGACTTACGCAATGATTGAAAGTGATTATCAAGGGAGGAGCGTTTGCTACAAAAAGAACATTCAGGAATGTGATGGTTGAAATTTGGTTATGAGACGTATTTCTCATGATTAAACAAGCAGGAGGTCAAATTTGATCCGTCACCGGCCACCGTTATTACACCAAGGGTCTCCGTTCCCAGAATTCGGTACTCTGGTGCGTGAGAAACAAGCAGAGCAATGATTATCTCTCGCAGTTCGAGTGACATAGCAACCATTGACAAAAGATGGTTCTATCACCTGCATGAATCATGAAATACCAGTTGTCCTTCGCAAAGGTCATTCACGTACATAGCGCAAAGTGAACAGATATAAACGTAGAGTCGTGGGACTGCTGGGCACTTCAAAAAGGAGTGAAAGCTAAATTGTTTAACGCAACTAAGACCCTTTAGGTACAGAATTGAGATATGATGGTTGTTCTTGAAAGCTGTTCTTTTGGGATAGCCGTGTCGAGCGCTCTCCCTCGCGACGTGTCGCCTCTCACGTTGGAAGCATCCTTAATATAAAAAAACGCCTAAGGACGCTTCTAACATGGGAAGCGAAACGTCGTGAGAGAGAGTGCTCGACAGGGCTATCCCGAAAGAACAGCTTTGAAGGGCAACCATCATGAATCGAGCCGTAGAAACCTACATCAGTAGACTTCAGCTATGTCACAATCTGTGCATACGTGTGGCTCTGTGTCAGCCCACTGCTGAACGGGGGGGGGGTCTTGCCCACTCCGTGTGGCTCGTGGGGGTTATTTGACCGTGCTTCACCAACCTGGTGAGTGCGGTTTGGTGAAGATGTGGGTACGTACAAGTATAGTACAACAATGGATTTCTGCCAGCCGCATAGCCCCGCAGCCTGGAACAAGCTGTTACACACGACGGTCACCCATTCTCGCACTTTCCTGGCTGAAACCCGCTTAACTCCCGACATCAGATTAGATCCGGCGCGTTCCAGGTGGGTTGGCCGCACGCCAAGCCAGTACTGGCCTGGTTAATTCTGGCAGCTCTTCTCAAAAATCACTAGCTAATTTTGAAAAACAATTATTTGACATTTGCACCCGCTTTTTAAATTCTTTGCTACGTACTGGTTAATATCGTTACAGGCAACACCCATCTCTACTTTATGTTTTTAATGAAGATATTTTTGTTCATGCATTTGGTTAATCTGCATCTTGATAACAATAGTAATCTACAATAATAATGCTTAGTCCTTTGTCGGTCATGCAATCTGTTTGGCCATACTTCATGATTTGAGAATAGAAAAGGTTTTACCCTTTCTGGGAACGATGCAAGTATTAAGATATTAAAACACCAAATAGATACTGTTCACAAAGCGTCAAGTTTGAAAAAAGGCGCACGTGCTTGTGGCAAAACATGCACACACAATTCATTCATAATCTATGCATTGTCCTTGAAACTGATTGGGCCACACCAGAGATAGCTTTCTTTATAATCTCACCAGTGTTAGCCAAGTGTTTCCAAAAGGCAAGCAGCTCAGTATAACGCAGGTAATAATGCATTAATAGCTCCGGTCGAGCTATTATATACGTCACCATATTGGTGAGTGCAAGGTTGGCAAAGGTCAGAAACGGGGGAGGGTGAGGATCAGGTTCAGATGTCACTCAGCACTGATGTTAGCTGTGGCCAGGAATAGAACTCAGGTCGCCAGGTGCATAGCGCAGTGCACTGCCCACTACAACACCTCTTTGCCCTGATAACGTAAGCCGACTATTTTTTCTAATTTCATTCTATAAGATAAGCTATTGTGCATCAGATATAAGCGTACACAATATCCTCCCCTTCACACTCTGCCATATGGATAACGTTCTCATACACATCTAGCATATTAGTTTCGAATTATCTAACCTTTAAAAACCCATTCCGGCTATCATGTAACCATGCAGCCTTTGGTTTCGTGATTTTATGTCCTTTCTCTTATCGTTTGCTATGCATGTGGCCGAGTAAAAAAAAATATGTTTGGCTCCTTAATCCCAATTGCGATTCTGGCTTGCTATAGAAAAACCTATTAATTTAATACAGCAGAGTGAATAACACACTGCGGTACACTTTCACTAAAACCACCATATCTCTATGTAAAGTATACACAATTCAAATCATTTTTCTTTTTCTTACATGTCTTTCTTCATACACTGCTGTATGAAGAGCTCCCCGTGAAGTCTCAGGCATAAGAATTGTTTGACCGTACTTCACCATACTGGTCAGTACAAGATTGGTGAAGTTCAGAATGGGGATCCAAGCACCACACTCATCACTGATGTTAGCCATGGTCGGTAATCAAATTCAGGTTGCCAGGTTCATGTTAGAGTGCGCGAACCACTCCACACACTGTTTATTTTAAGCATGTAAATATGTACTTGGAAAACAATCGAGAGCACTATTTTAAGCATCTCCGCCACTCTGTCATATTTCACTGAATTTATAAAAGGGTGCTGTTGGAGCAAGTGGCACACACTTAGGACCACGGTAAGTATAGATACAAACGTAACAACCATAGGTACACGAATGCAAGGATGCTGCCATGGCGTAGGGATTAGCACACTGAACTTCCAATAACAAGTTCGTCTGTTTGATCCCGTGGTGCCGCAGTTAAAAGAATGGGTGCACGTTTCTTACATCCACCCAGCAGTACATATGGGCGCACCACATTCGATCGACAGGTCGCGTGTGGTGGGATAAAGTGTGAGCATTCTCACCTCATCAGAGATGTCTGGCCAACGTTGAAGAGTAGGCCAAATACCCTACAGAGGGGCACTCTAAAGTTCCCTCTAGAGGAACAATCTATAATTCCCTTTAGTGGACGCCCTCCTGCAACAGTAGTGTGAGCAAGATACACCTTTACATTTTATGTCACATGAAGGCACGGGGGCGCAACACGCAATGCAGTGAATGTGGGTGCACCTGTTCTAAAAACCTCTCGTCCGCACTTTGTACTTTGAGTAAACACACCTTCAGACAAAGCCTGCGCTTGAGATTATGACTACTGTAGGGGTTTTTTTGAACATGTGTCCACATTATAAACTGCACTGCGTTCAGCAATCTTATCTGCTTAGATCTGGTCGCTGTTACAGGTGCATGGTCTATGTCAGAAGTGGGACAGCTGAACGTTTACACGAGCTACTTTTCGGAACAAAAAGATCAATTGTTGACCATATTCTGTCCCAGTGTGTACAGGGTGCGAGTGTCATGTTTTAAACCTCAGCGTTTGTGAACCGTAATGGACAATTGATTGAGATGGAAGTGGAGACGTTGTCACAAGCACGGGGTGAAGTTTCAGGCAGACAAGGGCCTGCTGTTGATACAACACACGGAATTAAAGGGCTAAAATGGCTTCTGGCTCACCAAAACATTAATAGAATGCATAATATAATCACAGAGCGAGAGGGAAAATAATTAGTCTGGATACATATGTAAATAAAACAAGCAAATTGAAAAGGAAATGCTTGGAACACAATAATTACAGTTTCAATGATCTGTATCAATCATCTCGTCCAAAGTATAGTTACAGACAACACACTGAAGGATGAAATACTGTACGGTGTTGCCAAGTGGTATTCGCTTTGTCAGTTCGTATTCACAAAGCGTATGCCCCGAGGATGCTCCAGTGAGCCCGTCATACAGGTTGACCCTGAAGAGACAAAGACAATTATAGCAATGAGCTCAAGGCGGCTGTGGAGGGGCACAGTCCATTCTGAACCTAAAACCGCCACTTAATGGTGACAGTTAATTCTCTTATTTATTTAATGGTATGATAATTTGAAATAAACACGCACAGTTGCTTTGAGGGATCGGGGAAAATTCTGCTCTTTTTCGTAATCTCATTTTACAATATTTTCATCTGCCGGGTGGTCCAGATGTATTGTGACCGCGTTTAATTCTATAAAGGTTAATATTTTTGCTTACCCAATGTGTGTGTAATGTAATTTATACACTATACAAATGACACAGATAAACGTTATTTCTCTGAAATAAATAAGGGTTGGTTATAATAAATGGTGGTCACAGGACATATGGACCCCCCTGTATTTATTTTGTATGACAAAGGACTGAAATTGGTAATTTTGCATTCAATTGTTTTTAAACATGCGGTTTTAAAAAGTCGCTGTTTGAGACAGTCAATAGTCCAGTTAACAAATAACTCAATACCCTTGTCAACAACGCTGTGACCTTACATAAAAATAATATATTCGCCAATGGTTGGTCTTCGTTCAGTTACAATGTCGCACCTATGAGTCGTCGTTCGACACTGAACAATTAGAAATAGTAATTATTATTTCTGAACTCCGTTTTAATTGGTAGTGGTCTAGAATCGTGTTATGATGTTTGCTTTTGTGCCATTTTATTATTTTTAATTGCCGTACTCTATAGCCTTTTATCGAAATAATGATGTTTAACGCTGCATTTACATTTTTTTTACCACCATGGAACATTTGTTCTTATGATTGTATCTGTGTATTAATTGGTTGCACTAGAACACGTTATCATAGTCTACATACAGTATTTCCTGACTCAGGTCTCCCTGAACACACCAATGGCTGTCAATGAGCACAACTCAAGAATTTGAAAATAATAATATAAAAAACATTTAGGTCTTCAAATGTTGTGTTACGAACCTAATGAAAACGTGTCAATTGTTCTGTTTAAATAAAAGGCTACTTAAATCTGACTAAACATATACGACTGATCTTTTATTAAGGTTCTCTGTTTACTAAAATCGTCACGCTGTAATAGCTAAAAGACCACATCAATACATAGCTAAAGCAATGAAGCCAGGGGGAAAGGGACATTAGCCGTGGTATAACAAATATTGGGTTTGTTTGGGTTGAAGAGGGAGCTGTAGTGAGGGGGGTTGGGTGAGGGGTAGCGGGTATTTGAGGGAGGCAGAATGCTTTCAGTGAAACCCTACACCACTTGCTGACAGCCTCAGCTGCCAGACCAGATAAAGCTCTAACAAATGAACAAAAAGAAAATACCTCAAGCATCACCCCCCCCCCATCCCAACTCCAGCCAGCCTGCCCAACCTCCATCAGCACCAACATTAAAACAAGTAGATTTATCTCAAAAATTTGCAGGTGCGCCTGACAGATTACAGTAAATAAGCAGTTACCTGCCGCGAGGCCGGCCGGCGTTTAAAGGCAGTCTTAGCGCACACGGCACGAGGTGAGGATGCTGTGGCCCAAAACAATGTCTGTGTCAAAGCCACCCTGGATTTCTGACAAAGTGTCATCTCTTAAAGAGCTGCTTTGAGTGAGGTTCTAAGCGTGAATTGTCTCCGCTTTTCATGGAAACATTACGTGTTAATGTCCTAAGTGTTCCGGAAGAGTTCTTAAGCAGACATGGCCAAAGGCAAGGTAAAAGATAATAGTTTATCTATGCGAGCTGACATATATATCTATAATTTAAGTAACTTCGCAACTGCACAACCGAAAGCAATATTTAGAACTGTATTATGACATTAAGGGAATGAGGATACAATTATAGTGTACTCTGTACTCTTATTGGTGGTTACTGCTGCAAGAACGTTTTGGTAAGATACAGAATTCAATAACAACATTATCTAATTTTACAGTGAAAGTTTTGTTGGAGGAAATGGAAATTTTAGCGTAATAAGTCCTACATCTTCCGAGATATCTGGTCAGCTGAAGAGAGAAGACTGAATACCCGAAAGAGAAGGTCTCTAGGGGAACTTTTGACAACAGTGGTATGGCCAAGAAATTGCAGTGCTGCGCCTTTACATTTTTCTCATTTTAATATATGTACCACAATTATATGTTGTTATTACTATAGTGGACCAGTTTCCTGCAATGCAGCAAGATTTATTTATTTATAAATTTACAGTGATAAAGAGTTTTCACTTAACAGCATCTAGCTAGTTATATGCCAATTATATTTCAATACAATTAATGAACCATAGTAGGAGTTGGGGGGTTGGGTTGGCTAGTTAACAACAATTTAAGTGTTAATGTGTAAAGTTATGATTTTTCCAGTGGCAAAGTAGAGCAACATTGGCAGCGGAAAAATGTTGAATAATAGTGTTGGACCATCTGCGCCAAATTGGGTTCTCTAGGTGAGCCCAATTAATTTCAATTTAGTGCCATCAGTCAGCACAGGGGGGACAGCCTTTAAAACCCTTGGCAAGGGTGACCCAACCTTGTTATAGTTCTTTTACTGTCTCTGGTCAAGTTTTCACGAGATACTAATCAAGTTTCCAAGTGCTAACCAACCAGGCCACTAACATTTGATTAATGGCTAAGACAGACACAAGGACAAACCTCTCGAATTAACTGCTCGTTTCAGAACTTACGGTTAATTCCTAGGAAAGTATGTTTTTTTTTGCCATTACAAAGGTGTGTGATCTGCCGAGGGTATACATCTTTACAAAATACTGCAAGTTAAAGGTTATCATGATGGAATAACAAGACTTGCTTGTATGTGGATTTATGTCTGCTGATCTAATGTATCCTCGGTCTCTCCGTCGTGGGTGATTTAGAATAGGGACGTGGACGGGAGGAGTAAGGGGTGCGGTGTTTATGCCTGCGTGTTTGGTAAAGCAGGTCAGACATGACAAGCTTAGGAGAACACCCAAACCACATCTTCCCTTTGGCAATGTTTACCCTTACTTAGCGTTGAGAAATTTAGCTTTGACCTCTATCTAACCTTTCCCTCTCGACATGCTTTGAGCCTCAGCGATGATGATACATGCTAAGTAAATACTGTAACTGCACGTTAACACACTGTATATTTAACAGCTAACACGTAGCAGTATGGTCATTTCGTTTAGAAAGTGGATGGATGGAGGTTATCTCATGCTCTGATCCCCTCGGTGGGCCGCAGAACAGAGAACCCACCAACATAATTGGGTGCCTCCCTATACAAAAATATGTTCAAGGTGTCAAATTACAGATTAGTCACAGAGTGTACGTTGGCCGAAAATATGTCTGTACATGAATGCTGAAATATAGTTTAAAACCCCATCTTCTATCGTCACGAAAGATTACATGGAAGAATATTTTTTTGACGTGGTCAATAACAATGGAAACAATTTCTTATGCGCGCATCAATGTTGAAAGCTTTCGGAGACAGAACGATTCACAGGCACATGGAAACCACAGCGAGGTGGGGGGAAGGCAGCCACGAAGTTCGCCAGCGCCAATAAGTACGTTTTATAAGGCCATTACCGGCTCGATTGCCTTTTTATGTGGAGCTTTCGTGTTCTTCCCGTGTCCACGTGGCTTTTCTGCGGGCACTCCAGTTTCCTCCCACAGTCCAAAGACATGCTGCTGCACAGGTTAATTGGCCTGCAGACTAGATTGCCCTCGATGCCCCGTGATGGACTGGCGCCCTATCATGGGTATAGCCCTGCCATGCGCCCTGTGCCTGTCGGGATAGGCTCCGGCTCACCGCAACCCTGTACAGGATTAAGCGGTTTCTGATAATGAATGAATATATGCACAGTATATATAAACAAAAAACTGTAAGTGAAGTGGAAGGCTGATTTAGGTAGATTCAATCCAGATTATGGTTATTCGCAATAGTGGACCGTTATTGTGCCAGTATCAGAATCCAATCCACACCATGGAAATCTATCCCCAACTAAAATCGGATGTCATGGCCAGAGCTAAATATAAGCGTTGCTTGGTCATCCACGTTTCGAGCATTGAAAAAAGATAATGCATCTCAATGGGCTCTCGCAAAGTTAATTAAGGACATTTCATTGACGCAGTGCCCTAAATTGGCAAGCCAATTTAATTAAGAATCAAAGTGTTCTAACTTTACATGCTAGGTGAAATGATGCTTTACACAGGCAAAACACTTTAGTCTTAGTACATTTAGTGCATTTTAAATCAGCCTTGACGGTAGTCGCAGTCTGTAAACACAGCGTGTACAACGTTTTTTTAGCACACACTTTCTTTACCATCGTAGCCATTACTTAGCTCTCGCACTCAAAGAAATTGTTCTCAGCGTTGAATGAAAACGATCTCATTTTACCACGGGAAACATTTAATAACTTCGGGTATTCTCTCACACAATTCAAGTACATTTACAAGGTCTTTGATACCCAAACACACAACAGCAACAACAACAGCAACAAAATAAATGAATAACATGAAAATAGGCTGATGTAGGTTTTCACGGCTCAATGTATGAGAATTGCCCTCAATAGCTAATCTTTTGAGACAGCTATTCCGAAAGAATAGCAATGTGAAAACTTTTTAAAGATTGTGTGAAAAATATAAAATATAACGCCCGATTTTATTACATCAGCATTATGCACATCAGAATGTATTTTTTTCATTTTGTTCGATGCAAGACAGAATGCAAAAAATGAATTTTCACTCAGTCGTGTTCGCTGACAACTCTCGGATGACCCATCCGGCCTGAAAACAGCTATAAATACCACTTCGGCAGCAGAAAAGGCAGCAGCAGCAGCCGCCGTGCTTGATTTAATGCGTAAAATTAACATTTCCAGAAAAGCTATGATATTAATTTCAGTTGTGTCTCTACAGCAATACATTTACACTGGATAAGGGAGGGGAAAGTCATTTATAAGCATGGCCAAAGCCACTCTTACTTTCAAACATGGAAAGCTCTTGCTTCGGGCGAGCATAATGACATGTAAGACTGTCTGAATGGGTGATCTGATAGCCTGCAATTACACCGAGAATCACTGTCATGATTGTATTCTGCTTGCCACATGCCATATTATTGGATATCTTTATGCAGGCTGCTTCCATTGGGACCATGTGACTTGTTTACAAGGCGGCCTGGCTCTTTTTATTGAAACATCTTTATATAGAGAGTAGCCCAACTAAGCATCGCGCACGTTGTTTTTATGCAGGGGCCTTGGGGTATTTTGTGGCAAGAGTAAGTTATAGCAGATGTTTATTTGGCCATGACAATGGCATGCATTGGCCTTCTCTCTGTTGTGGAGAGACTCATGACATATTTAACTTTCACAAGGGGACGGCGCATCCAAAATAAAGCCTCCACTGAAATACCGCGGGGACCAACCACACATCACTATGGAGCTCCGGGACTATCCTTGACACTGGGGACACAAGGGGTTCGGAGATAAGCAGTGTTTCACAATTGAGTTTCACAAGAATTAAATGTCGAGTTAGGCAGTAACTAAGTTACCAGCAGCACGCAACAAAGCGTAACACAAGGTTGGCGACCTTACGCTAATGTTGGACAATCCTGCTCCGGTCACGGTTATATATGTGTGCATTTAACCGCGCCAACGTGTTATGAACACGCATTAACGGGCAGAAGCTAAACACGTATTTGCCACGGTGTAATTGATTTTATTTGTAATCCACACAAAATCCTTCGCCACCAGACGTTTTGCGAGAGCGCGTAGGTGAAATCTGTCCGCATTAATAGCGCCACGTTAATGCTAGGAGCTGGGTTATTCACGGCCTTTCCGTATTCAGACAGACGGTGAAGTGAGTTTCCTTTTTTTAACGTTTGCTTTTCAGGGCCTGGTGCAGTCTTCCTATTCCGTCCGCGCAGCTCGCAAATTATGTGCCACATCCTCCGTCCTCCCGGCCACCCCTCCCCCTACACTTGCGGCGCCTGCGTTGCAGACTGTCTGGCCCAAGAAAAGAGCAGGCTTCCTTCCTGCGAGCAACGGACGGTGCGCCTTGCTCGGCTGGTTAGAGCCCCCCATTTCACTTCTACACAGTTCATTCTGGTGAAATGAAGCAGAAAGAAACACTATCCAAACAGCTTCCCCCCACCCTGCCTGCACCCAGCATCCTTCCCATCCCCCTTTGTGAGAAAAGTGGGGGAGGGACTGCGTTTAAATTAACAAACGCCTTTCATGGACGACAGACTAGGAATGTGACAGACTGAAATGAAAAGGCTCTGGCGGTTGTAATAACCTGCCCCCTTTCCCACCGCCGCTCTTTCTCCTTTATTAAACTGGCAAAGGCTTGCGCTTTGAAAGTGGAATCTGCTTACTCATTTTTTTTAACGCAGCACATGAATAAGGATGGGAACTGCACTACACTTTTGTACAGATACTGTAAAGCAGCTCAGAATTGTCGACTCGCAGACACACGCCTTTGTTCTGTAAAAGAAATAATGTAATGGCGTATAAAGAGGGCTTTACGTTGGTCGCGCTAAAAATGATAAAGGATTGCAATATTGTGATGAATCTCCGCAATATTTTTTTTAATGCAATCCAATCTGTCTTGTTGGCATTTGCGAGACTAATTCTGAGAAAGTTGCGTAATGTCAATAACATTGCTTGCTGTTACATGACGATTATTAAAGCCTTTGTTACTTCTTGTTAGAATTTGAAGGTGGGCCACTAACTGCTGGAACTGATCAAGGAACGAAGTTCATAGGGGGGAGAGGGGTGTGCGCGGGGAATAGCATTGCCAGATGCCATGAGTGTTTTTGGCGAGAATGCTTGAACTTGCTACTTCTCTCCGAGGAATTTTTTTTGCAGTGGATGCATTGGATTTAGGAGTTGGCCACAACACACCATCACAACCACTGGCTTCCAATAGTGGAAGGAAGAGCATTTACCCCGAGCTGTAGCTAGGAGCTTTAGAATTACTGTGGTCAGAGGATATTGTCCGCAGGACTGCCGCCAGAGTATTCTCCCGTCCAGGGTAGATTAAAATGTATTTCTGTATTCCGCACATGATCGTTACTTGATTGCTTTTACCGTAAAACACATGTACACCAGCAGGCAGCCTTCCACCAGCCTCAGACATTAATTGTGGTTGGCCCAGACAATGATCCTATAATCTTGTTAAGTCTCGATTAAATATTCAGCCCCATCCTCTCCCTGCCCTGCAGCCAATCACTAACCAACCAGAGGGCATGGCTTATTTTCAAGTATGGATGAATCACAATGCTGTCTCCTTGCCAGAGTCTCACCCACTGAGGGTGCAGCAAGATGTCTCTGGGAACAAGAGGGATGCCCAGCAGGCTGCTCTGCCACCAGCAACGATAATGGATGGTGGGGGGGGGGGTATTTAGATTGCAATTATTGATTTTCATGTGAATGTGTGGCGTCGCGGCATTTTTTTGAAGCGGCTTGGACACGTTGCCAATTAGCTGCCGAACACTAAATGTTCAAAGGATTATTTAGTAATTAGTCTGCCACCAGCGTTCGACGACCAGCAAGAGCGCTGCCTCTCGCTCCTCTCTGTCGACAATGCCAAAGGCGTCCTCGACGTGTCACTGACAACGCCGGTGTTTCTCCAGATGCGGAGAACAAATTCCCGGTGGGTTGTTATAACAACAGCTTCATACCAAGAATGGTGTTTGCTCAGCCGAAAAATGGTTTCCCTAAAGAACAGAATCAAACACCGTCTGTCAAGACTCGATAGGCGAACATAATGAAGGACCTTCTGCACGATTTCCAGAGGTTTATGAATATTTTGTTGTGAAATCCTGGTGTTCCACTGCCACCATTTATTAGAGTAATTTTCACATCTCCATGGGAGTGACAGAGCTGCAAAATATCAGCGAAATTAGGTCTCACGCGTATCTTCTGTCCGTGAAACCGAATCATGAAATCGTAACGAGCGCTGATGTGTGTGTGTGTGTGCACTTCACGCAATAATGAATCCTGTCGACAACCTTTTTTGAATATGATATTTCTAATTTAACTCAGTTTTAATATGCTGGCAATAATTGGCGATGAGCAGCAGTGAATACATTTAAAGGTCCTAGTTATGTCGCTGGGAAATATGCACTAAATATATAAGTTTAAAAGCCATTCTATAGATTTCAGAGCAGTAGCGGAGTGGTTATCACACTGTGATATGAACTCGGTGACTAGAGTTCCATTTCTGGCCACGGATTTTACCACTGGCAAGTGGCCACCTGAACGGCCCAGAGCCTGATTCCATGAATCCTAAACCCACAGAGACCAACCAGTGTAGTGATGTGTGATCACAAGCCCCATGAGTGACTTGGCTTGGGGAACCCTTCATCCTGCAGTGAATTGATACAAGGGCTATAAACAATTATAAACATTTTACTGATGTAGGTTTACATGGCTCGATGTATGAGAACTGCTTTCCAAAGCTGCTCTTTCAGGATAGCCGTGTCGAGCGTTCCCCCTCTCTATTTTGCTATGTGTCGCCTACCAAGTAGGCGGCTTCCTCAGGCGTTCTGAGTTCTCAGAATGAAAGAGGGAACGCTCGTCACGGCTTTGTACGGCAATTCTCAATAATAATAATAATAATTTATGATCGAACAGATTTCACTATTTACTTTTCAATGGCGCAAACTGTGAATATTCTGTTGTCAGTGTAAGTATACTAACATTGTGTAGTGGGTGTACATCAATGACTGTTAAACTTTATCTGGGCTGCAATGTTTTGACAACAAGCTCTTGTGTAAACCTCCGGTAGTCATACACAATGGTACACAATGCGCTCTTATGCCAGGCACGGTCTTCTTCTTTGCGATTCTTCGAAGCACGATGGTCAGCCTCTGGACATCGTTGTCTGGACATCGTAGCTCGGTGATCTCCACTAAGACTCATATTTGTCGACTGTTGTCAGATTTCCTGTTAGATGTTTGTGTCAGCATTGTGGGTGTGTTGTATACTGCTTTTAAAGCAAAACAAATAGCAAGAACAAGAATTTTCAGCTATTTCCCAATAGACAATATTGATTTCATTCAAAACCTCAGCATTAGCTGTACCACATGTGCGCATACGTAAGTACAAATAGTTTTAGCACCCTTGAGTTTCATAAAATAATAGAACATAGCATGGGGTGGAGTGGTGGTGCCAGTTGTAAGCACACTGAGACATTGACCTTGCGACCTGAGTTTAATTCCCAGCCACAACTAACACGTTTGGCGATTGACATCTGATCCAGTCCTGGACGTCCTTTCACCAACGTGCACTAACCAGCACCGTGTAGCATGGTCAAACAAAGTCTTTAATCCACCCAGTTCTCCTCTGGCTGCAATTCCATCACCGTCCCGTAAAGAGCTTACAAGCTCACTGGGTATTTTTTTGCTGTAATAATAAACATCTATCTATCTAGATATAGCTTGTATCCATCATGTGTTCTGCCGAAGCCCACTTTACCTTCCTTTATATGATGTCTCTAGTTTGTGTTTGTTTTTTTTGAGCCATACAGTACCATATTTTATTTTAAAATTTTGGGCCCGAGGTAAATTATTTCCCTTTTGTTCATAATATACACGAGTAATATATAACCCTTAGTCAATCCACTGCTGGATAAAGGCCTGTCCACCCCATTTTGGTTATCGGGTTTCTTTGACTATACTTCACTATCCAGGTTGTTACAGAGGTAGGCCCAGGCCCAGTTTTATACCTTCCCACCACTCGTGGTAGCCATGGCTGTAACTCGAACTCAGCTCACCGGGTTCATAGTGCAGCATACTAATAATCACTGCGTCCTGGCTAAACACACATCGTACGATACCGCAACACATCCAGCAAAGTCAACATCGTGTGGCGCTAGATCAGTTGTAGATATATTGTAGTTTTATCAGTGTTTGCTTGGCTTAGTCACATTTAGTTGTACTTATTGCAATATGGTTATGAAATGTGCGATAGCACGGCTATCTCACAGCGTATCCATAACTAAATTCAGTGACCTTAGAGCATGTAAACAGTTCAGAGCTCTCTTCATTACGAGCGTCTCTATATTCAGAGGTGCAATTTTTCTCTCTCTCTCTCTCCACGGCTTTCAATGCCACGGCGTGGTACCAGCTGTACAAATGTTGCTCTCTTGGGTAGAAAGACCATTTCCACAGCATTTCAGGGACACAAAAACTCAATAAACACATTGTGCTGTATGGCACTGCAGCACGGAAAGAATATTACACAGCGACTGAATTGAATGAATTTCACTTCTTACGGAAATTGAAAGTCTCTTTTTTATTCTTGTTCTCCAGTAGTGATGGCAGAATTGCAAGGCGTTCTAGCAGATGGAGAAATGTACACACATCATGCGGGGTTTCGGAGCATGCTGTCTTACCCAGGTGTAGCTGTAATTGTAGCCAAGATTTCCAGAAAGTAAGTAATGGCATATGAAGATTAATTTCAGTGGGAGGAAAAAGGTTCTTATGCTTGCCTAACACATTTTGGTCATTAATCTAAACTGTGCTATTTACCAGGTAAGGCCCATAGACTCGACATATGGAATTAAATACTATAAAAGTGTGCACAGTGAGAGATGCACTCTTGGAAATAAATGTCAATAGAGAAATAGTAAGACATGTGGATTACAGAAGATACACAAATAAATGTATTCACTTAGCCTATGGCGAATCGGCGTAGTGTTCCATTCAACTTAAAGCCTGGTCATCACCAGTTTTGAGAGCTTAAGGGCCGCAGGTTGATGACATCATCTGATATTTTCAGAAAGGTGGGTTTGGGTAGGACACGTCCCTGGAAGGGATAGTGGACCACAGACGAGTATTGTCACCAAGAGGCAACCGAGCAGTGAGAGGCCACCCACCAAGGAGACGGAACAATTAATTAAGTTCATGTCCGGGTGCTGGATGGATTTTTTAATCGAATTAGCCATCCATCCATCCATTGTCAGAAACCGCTTAATCCTGTACAGGGTTATGCTCATATGGTGGCGGTTAAGAGAGACCATCCAGCAGAGGATTGACCATTGCTGATGTAGATAATGCGTGCATTTCAATACAGTACATTTAACCCTTCAATAAAATAAACGGATCCAGGTATGGCAGCACGGTAGCATAGCAGTGAGTAGCGCTGTCGCCTCACAGCAAGAAGTGCCCTGGTTTGAATCCCGGCTCGGGGACCTTTCTGTGTGGAGTTTGTGCGTTCTCTCCGTGTCTGCGTGGATTTTCGCCGGGCACTCCGGTTTCCTCCTACAGTCCAAAGACATGCTGCTGGATAGGTGAATTGGACTGTGGACTAATTTTCCCCCGGTGCCCTGTGATGGACTGGCGTCCCAACATGGGTATAGCCCTGCCTTGCGCCCTGTGTCTGCCGAGATAGGCTCCGGCTCACCGCGACCCTGTACAGTATTAAACGGTTTCTGGCAATGAATGCGTGGATGGATCCACGCATTTATTTCTATAATCCGGAGTCGAGGTAAACAAGGGAAACACGCATAACTGCTAACTTTACGTTCAATCTGTGTGCGTCGTGGCCAACTGTTGCAATTAGTGTTACGAGGGCCCAGCTATTTTCTCCCATATAGGGTCAAGTTGAGGAAGCGTGAGCATTTGCAACGCGGTTCCTACCATCCCGGGCCACGTCAGGATTTGAGAGATGTCAGGGCTAAGTGTTAAATTCCTGACCTTCCGCAGGGGTCAGGACGCAATCACTCAGTAGCTGACATCACAGCGCACAAGGCGTTTGACCAGAGACAATTGGGAAAAGAGGGAGGAACTGCGAGAGGACAAATCTGCGTTATCGCCAACCCCTAATCCAGGCAATAAGTTACAAAGGCCATGTACTTTACGCTCGTGTATATTTTATAATGCCCTAAATGGATTTCATCATCGGACAGCCAGCTGCACCTAAGTATATAACAGCAATGTCAATACAGTATATTTCTTAATAATGTAAAGGACTGAAATAGCGTACTTTGAAAGTCGTGCAATATGGATTGAAGGAGGTTCTGGGAACAACATGAAAAATGTGTCACTTTTTATTCTGTTGCTGTAAGCTGGAACGGGGCATTTTTTGTGAAATCTCAGTGTCGATTTATTGGCAATTGCAACAATACATTGTATGATTTTCCCCTGTTTACAATCTATCCATCTCGATGACAGCATTCATTATATTATTATTATTTTTGCACGCTCATTGCTCGTGCTAATGTTGTTAAATTATTACACACTGCAAAAAGCATTTTCAGATATTATTGCAAAAGGAAGAATTCATGATGCAACGGCGTCAAGCAATGCCAGGCAAAGCGGTGTTTTTGCAAATCATGCACACTGGCCATCTCGTCGATAGGTAGACCGTTATAGACGTCAGATTCTCGTCAATTATTGTTACACATTTTCTGACAGTTGCCTTAAAGGGAAATTCATCGTCGGTCATGGTCAATCCCCTGCTCGATGAGACCTCACCAAGCTGCTAACACCCCCTCTGATCCACCCAGCGCCTGCACACGGAACTGAATTCACTGCTCCATCTCCTCAGTGAATGCTCTCTGGGACATGATCCATTCACGGGCTGCCGCTATGTCACTGTTCGTGACCATCAACCAATGTCCCTTCGAGTGGCGTCTCCTGCCCAAGCCCATTTATATCTTTAGTTGGTGTCCTTAGCCCATGTATGCTCTCTGAGCTATATGTTCCTCCGTCTCTCACCGAGGCAGCATGTCCAAAGACGTGCTGCTCAGGTTAATTGTCCTGATTAAATTGCCCCTGGTGCCCTGAGATGGTGTAACTTGCTTACCCCTCCCTACTGGACAACTGTTAAAAGCAGCTACATAGCGCAACGGCTCCATTCAGCTTTAATAAAAACTGACGACAGGATGGCTGTCAATGCAATTCCAAGCACGCACCTCTCAAAGCGTCTTTGTGCACTTTTAATTTTCCGAACCGTGTCACAGCAGGTAGTGTGCCCTGCTTAAACACTTTTCTTGAGGCACATTGGTGTGTTATCAAAATGATTCAACACGGTACAGCGGTAGCCACGAGCAGACTTTGTAAAGCTGAAGTTGATCGCGAAAAGCACCAAATTATAGGTCTGTATGAAACGGGAAATGAGTTTTTTCTCAGTGTGAAGGACCGTTAGGAAAATAAAGCTTCGAACCACACATCACTGATGATCTTTAATGAGGCTGTTACTCGTCTATGAATGTTCGCTTGTCACATTGCCGCATACTTTTGTGATGACACAGCTGCGCTTGGGTGGTGATTTGTTGGAGAAGGTGTCGGGTAAACTGCACACTCGGTATGGAACAAGCACACTACTGTGTGTCCTCTGCTTGCGCTGAGCATCGTTTATCTGCCAAACTTTTCACCGTGACCCCTTCTGTTCCTTTAAACCGATGTGTGCATTGCATTCTCATTGGCTGGAGGGAATGTCAGTTTGTTTTCAAAATGTAAAGGCCATAATTGAATGGGAGGGATGGCTCAGATGTAAATATTCCTTTGGAGACGTAATGCCCCTAAGCTTATTGATAACAGCTGTGCAGATTCATAATGACTGCTGCTGCAAATGCAGGTGATGCAGGTGCACAAAATCAATGATTACAGCTTATTGCCAACAGCTGTCCTGTTTAATAAATACAGCCACTAGTGCACGCAGAGACTCTGCAGGCACACACGGAATAATGGATTGCAGTAACATTTCTGAGCAACCCTCTTCTTAATGTGGGGGTGTTGGAGGGGGTCAAATTAGTGATTCACCCACTTTGTACTTCCCACACTGCCTGAAAAAACACTCATTAATTATTTGGCCGATAACATCATATAGCGCCGGCAAAACCGCCTGGCTGCCTCCTCCGCCTCTCTGTGCTTTCCTCGCGCCTCTGAGTCGTTCTCTCGTCCCTCCGACAGTGAATGAATATGTGCGCGTTATAAATGTAAAATTATTAATTTTGTATTATCATTAACCTCCCAACAGGTTATGTCCCATCCACTCTTCCCATTCGATTCCCGGCTCGAGTGTCTTTCTGCGTGGAATTTGCACGTTCTCCCCCGTGTCCACGGTTTCCTCCCACAGTCCAACGACACGCTGCCTAGGTTTATTAGCCTGACTAAATTGCCTACGGTGCTCTGAGATGTAACCTGCTTACTCCTCCCCGCTGGACAACTGTTAAAAGAGCTAAATAGCTCAACGGTTCCTTCCAGCTTAAGTAAAAATTGATTGACTGCCTCTTTTTTCCAGCAGTGGCAGGAGAAATAAAGTGGAGGGGTTGCACCTTTACATTTTCGTTTCTACTAGGCAGCAAATAACTCCACGTTCACTTGGCTTTACTTTATCCGTGAGGCTGGGCGCCAGGAGGCTGCGTTGGCTATTTTCTCAACGCTGTCATTGAAGCTGATTATAGCAAACGCCGTGTCGTGAAAATCACTGTGAATTGACACCGTTCAGCACAAGGCATCATTCCCTTTAGCCTCATGAACTGTCATCGTTCAAGGTGCTTCCTGATGGATGCCACAGACAAAGTTTACAAGCTACTTGTTTCGTGAAAGAAAAACCCTTTCACCACCTATGACGCCCAAATTCACAGAACGGAAACATTTTTAGCTTTTCTCCTGGAACAAATTCATCTGCGGGAGTTTTAATTATTATTATAGGGGTGCGGTTACTCACTTTACTCCTTCACAGTCTGAGTGTAAAAAAGGTCCCAACTGTGTCCTTCGCAGAATGTGGTAATTTAACCAACTGTATTCGCTATATAAAAAAAATAAACTATGAATGTCCCACTCCCTTTTTACCAGAGGCCATAACTTAGCGATTAAACACTAGCCAGACCATGACTATCGCTATTTAATCAAAATGTTGCCAGTACGCAACTAAAAAAAAGTTTAGCTTTTTTTGTTTTCACATTAGTTTCGTAGGTGACTCACAATTCAATAGGTGTGGCAGCTTACATCAAAAGCAGTTGATAATTCACGGTGCTCATTTCCATTCCTGACAGTGCCACGGTGGACAATGCTAAACCATAAATGCAAGAACATTTATATTTACAGTCCTGACACACACTGTAAATCACGCGGCACAAAACCTGACAGGATAAAGAACATTCGTAAATGGGCAACTGCACGAGAGCAAAGTTAATTACGCACAATTCTTTGGCATGATGCATCGCGGCTGCTAAGAAACATATAGCACGCATTTATCTGTTTTATTTCATAAGCCTTTGAGATGGTCGCAAAAAAACTATTTTATCGATTTTTGTAAATTAAGTTTTGTATGAATAACACTTATGGCCCCATTAATAAGGTAAGGAAGTCGAGGTGGGGGGGAAAGGGGGAGCACGACAGAGGCTGTCAATTAAACGGTTTAAAATATGACTCCGACGATATTGTTCTGGCTCACAAGCGATCGAGATGAAGCGGAAAGAGCGTTGAATCGGAATGCCGTGGGATGCGGTGGGAATATAAATGTTTGAAGGATGTTTATAATTTATCTTCGGATCACGTTCACAAATTATGTCAATATCGTGCGATTGTAACTCACGGCGAGGGCTTGGCGACCAGCGCGCGATGCAGTGGTGAATAAGGTTCCGCGCACGTGCTTACTGGAAGGAACTCTTGCTTTGCCGGTTGTATAAATTTCTGACGTGGCAGAATTGCCATTTGGCCTAATTTGACTGCCAGATTAGACCATGCCAAGGATTTATTGGGGTTAGCAAGGCAATTAAGGTTTGTAAGGCATGCACATGAGTTACAGCTCGAAAGATTGTTAGACATTTCTCTCTTATCTGGAACAAATAGTGCCTTTAGCTCTCAACTTCTCTTCAAGGCTTGCACTGATGGCACAATCTTCATTTATCTATCCTAGCAAGATAACACTAAATTCTGGAACACATAATAACCTTGATGAACGATGTCTCTCTATTAGAAATATATTATCTGCACTGGCCCTGAATGTCACGGGATGGTTTTTTTTCTTCTAAAGACTGCACGTTTCCAAAGGTGAAGCCAAACATGACGGATACGAACGTGTTCTTTTCTAAAGCAGGTCTCACAGAAATGCAAACAAACCGAGGCAAGGCTCGCTCGGAGGATCAAAATAGCTGAGCGTTATACGAGTGGAAACAATGAAATGCCAAAACAATTACAGATTTTATACCAAACACATTGTCCAACCCAAATGTGCAGCACCAAGCCAGTTCAGAGTATTCGGCCTTCTTGGAAACAGTTGGTGTGGTGCTCGATAGGGTGCCGTCTACTGACTCCATAGTCCTACTGAGAGACTTCAATGCACACGTGGGGAACGATGGAGATTCCTGGAGGAGCGTGATTGGGAAAAATGGCCTCCCCGATCTGAACCTGAGCGGTGAGTTGTTACTGGACTTCTGTGATAGTCATGGATTGTCCATAACAAACACCAAATTCGAACACAAGGAGGCTCATGAGTGTACCTGGTTCCAGAGCTCCTGGGGCCGAAGGTCAACGATCGACTTTATAGTTGTTTCAGCAGACCTAAGGCCGTATGTTCTGGACACTCGGGTGAAGAGAGGGACAGAGCTGTCAACTG
>JAZEWU010000009.1:6655441-6676018 GCA_036362915.1 Geotria australis
GGAATCCCCCAGGAAGAGCTGGAATCTGTTGCTGAGGAAAAGGATGTCTGGTCCACTCTCCTTGGACTGCTGCCACCTCGACCATCACCAAGACAAGCGGTTTAGAAAATGGATGGATGGAAAATGGACATTGTCCAACCCTACACAGTGCTTTGGCAATGGAAACAATTAAATTTAGTGGAGAAAACCTTTGTCCACAAACCTTTATATAATCTCTTTTTTGTGTGCGTGTGTCTCAGTGAACTTTTAAGCTTGGAAATGTACAAGTAGGTTATTCAAATATATCCCATTGTTCATGCAGAATTCTTGCTCACCTTAACTTCGTTTCAACATGCCCTTTAATTAAGTCTCACAAAGGCATGAAAACCTCCTGCCTGGGCTGGCTCACACTTTCATCTTGTGGGTTTTCTTAGTGTGGGCCAACAAGTGATTTGAAGGGCCATTGGAGGTTTAAATTACATTAATTCTTTAGTCCATGAACAATCACCATTTCCCCACCAAGAAAAAAAGCAATTCCTAAGCTAATGGCTACGATTACATGAAGAAAGCCAGAAAAAATACGACTGAAATGCGGAGGTAAAAAAAAATCCATTCGTATGACTACTTAATCCTCACTCTTGCAAATCCCCACGTTTTTGAAAATAACAATTTTCAACCTACAAAATATAGCATGACACTGACGAGTGAGAATGCTTTTAGATGTTGGGCTCTGCTCTGGCATCTTCCATCAGAAAAACAATATCTGACTGGTGACGATGTCCCATCCTCCCACAGCCCACTACATTCCTCACAAGTACATTTGATGTCTGCAGGTCTAGTCAAGAGTCCTGCCGACTAGATTGGCATGGTCCAAGATATGCTCGCAAGGCTGGCTTTCCTCTGATGTGTGAGAAGGGAATTTTGCGAGTAAAGATGAATACAGGGATGTTTAAAGCATCATTTGATCCTGGTAAAGCCGCGGCGTAAAGCTGCTTTCTATAGCCAGAATATAAACACGATATGAACATAACCCATCCATTTAAAGGCACGAATGAAACCCAACCCAAACACCCTACAGTTTCAATACAGCGTGCGGTAGTTTAAATTAAACAAAACAAGGTGATGTGAGAACTTGCTGTTGCATGCATCCATGTATCCCCTGAATATATACCTCGAAGACTGATAGTGTGGATCATTTGGTATTGTATCTTATCTCTGCTGGGTGGCACGGTGGCGCAATGAGTAGCGCTGCTGCCTCAGCAGCGCTACTCACTGCGCCCGGGTTCAAATCACGGCTCGGGTGCCTTTCTGTGTGGAGTTTGCATGTTCCCCCCCCGTGTCTGCCTGGGTTTTCGCCGGGCACTCCGGTTTCCTCCCACAGTCCAAAGACATGCTGCTGCATAGGTTAATTCGCCTGCGGACTAAATTGCCCCCAGTGCCCTGTGATGGACTGCCTTGCGCCCTGTATCTGCCAGGATAGACTCCGGCTCACCGCCACCCTGTACAGGATTAAGCTGGTTTCTGACAATGGACGGATGAATATTATCTCTGCTGATACGCACGTATGTTCTGTACACTCCAGTATGACCGTAGTAATGGGTCTGCATGTTTCCTCTTGTTGCTGGGTTGTGTATGGCGGACGTTAGCAGACTCACTCATCACACTAACCCAGCCGGATCACTCTTACAACACATGGCCCTCTGTGTAGACGAACTATAATTTTCATGCAGCCAGATGTGACTGCAGCACATAAGCTCATCTTGACTTGTAAGCGTAGCATTTAATCTAAATGGGCTTCGGGGTATTGTTTGTTTACAGAAGCACTCAGGATTGAAGCGCTTCGCTGAATTTGCTGAATGCCCTGCTTTAACTGCCATATGCCAACAAGGACCTGGATTCTCCATCTCAAAGGCCAGGAGGAAAAGTACGAAAAATAAAGAAACCCAAGGCGAAATGAAAAAGGAAATTCCAGTTGTTATCATAACATCTACTAGGAGGAATATATCGTCTCAGTTAAAAGCAGCGGTTATGTAGCATGCCTCACGTTGGCTCATGAAGCTTTAGTCTTGTCCAAGCTTGGACAGGATACTCTAAGCCAGGTCCATGAATTCATCTCATCATGAAGCCAACCTTATAAGCACCTGCTCGTATGACAGCACGTCGTGCTACGTGTTCAGAGCCCACAAACACGGCGATGGCGCGCAGGAGGAGCAAGCATTGCACCACACAGGGATAGACGACTATGGAAGCGTTTTCCATCACTATTATTACGACTCATCAGCAGCGTATAGTCACCAAAACTTACTGCTGTAAAGTCGATCTCAGATTACCACAATGGACTTGTTCAGGAAATGCTGATGGTTTCGGCATATGTACAAACCCTTTGTTGCTTTTTTTTCACACGTTGAAACAAGTGGTTTTCTATCCCGCAGTGTTTGTGTTATGTTGAGTTATTATTGTAATTTTCACCCCATGACTAGTGGTCAGAGCCACTGGAGAGTGGATCCGGGCCGTGCTGGGCCATGGCCCAGACCTCCTTATATCTTCGTCCCAACGCTTCAAGATCAACGATGGCTTCTTCAGCTCATTACAACCTTCCCCGTCTACTCGCCACTTCCCCTGCCTCCAAAAACCAACCGTAATGTATTGAACAACTTTGGGTAGGTTGTGCAATCATAAGCAATGATATATGTATTTTTCCAACCGTTTCCACTGTTTTTATTTTACACAAACGCCACCCTGAAGTTAACCAAAAATGAAATTATGCCACCAAATGGCGCGTCTGTCACGTTGACCCCCCCCCCCTCAAAAAGTCACGGTTAGACCCAAGGGCAGCCTGGGTGCAAATGCGCAGCTCCCTTCACTGAGCAAAGGGAGCCACATGGCCCAATAAAAAAAATGTGTTACGCAGCCCATTTCGTGCTGGCTCGGCCTGCTACGACTGCTGTGGGAGTCTGGGCCAAAGCCCACTTGCATGTTTAGTGAACTGGTCCGGCCTGGTTTAAATGTTTATTAGCAAGAACGTGGTATTATGCAGGGAAATGCAAGCCAAACATAGATCGGAATCACCCTCTGGTTGCCTGTGCGCGTAGACCAGTGTCACCTTAAACATTACTGTTGCCCATGTCATTTGTAGCACGGATTAAAATAAGGGAAAATTATTCTTGCGTGGCATCTGACCAGTTGTAGTGTTGCTGCCGGTTTAAACGGCTGGTATCCGGGTTTACCCAGGTTAGACGGTTACCCCTAATGGTGGGCGTATGAGAGCGGAATGTTAAGGCCGACTGCCCTTCCCGACACCAACCTCCTTTAGTCGGAGGGCCTTTGGATCATTATTTGCCTGGATTCTCCCCCCAGACCTGCTCACCAATGGAGACCCTAGCAGAAGTGCTAGACTCCAGACCTGCTCACCAAGGGAGACCTTACCATGAATGCTATACTCCAGGTAACACGGCTCTCGGCTTCATTGGAACATGCAAACCCCTCTACCACCATAAGGTTACGATCCATGGGGAGGGGTGGCCAATTACACTGATGGATACAAATCAGAATCAAAATGTGTTGCGAATGTTAGTCATGCTGTATATACTTTCAATTTGAAAGTGCATAACTTAATTGCAGAATACTTCAATTTTGCACAATGTAAAATCATGTACTCATTTACTAAATAAAATTAGGTAAATTTGCATCAATATGTGAAAGTGTGTGTGGAGGTGAGGTTCTGCTCTCTGAGCCACAGTAATGTGAAGACGGCTCACTTTAGTTTGCGTTGCAAGTTATTTAGACGCTTAAACGATGCTTAAAAGGCAGTATAACATATCACCACAGAAGAAGGTAAAGGAGGCTTCCTCAGTGTGGTTCATGAGGATGACTGTAATGTTGACTAAAACAAATACTTTAGATAATTAATATCTATGAAACATTTTCCCTTCTTGCCCTTAACAATTTAGATTTAGTTTTACAATAAATACAATTACAAGTGGAATATATATTCAGTAGGCCGTTGGTATCAAACTAATTCATAAAATGCATGTAAACATGAGCTGCATAAATATAATGGCTACAAAATAAAAGCAAGCAGAATTTCAAATTTCACATTACGGTATGCATCTAATAAATACAACAATGTCTAGAATGGGCACATTCATACAGCTAACAGGATAAAATGGCATTACAGTACAATAAGAAATTATGCACGTGGGCCTGTATTGAAAAAGTAATTTGAATAACAAATACGCCATGAGACATGGCATAAATAGAAAGTGCATTGTCTCACATTCAATTATCATGTTTTAATATACACATTTTCTAACTACAAATCGCAGAAGGTATTCATTGTGGCGGCTCAGATGACTCGTGGTGTCACATTCTCTTACGGCCCAGTGCTCACTGGTTTCACTACCAAGACTAATCACCGATGCAGTTTTACAAGGTCATTTGTCAATTCAATACTCTCTCATGGTCTTTAAGCATTGTGTGCATTCTTTCCCTTGTAAACATTAAGAGATTTCATAAGACTCTATGGCGAGGCAGGCAAATTCGATCCCTCTTATGAGGCCACATCTGCTAACAGAATTTGACATATATGCAAATATCTCTTGCAACAGTGTAGGGCAAATTATAAAGATATAGATTTTTTTTTCTTATTAGGCATGGATTTTTCATGAACGTATAATTATGTTTTATGCGCAGTGGTAAGTTTGAATAGTTTGAATGTATTAATATTAAGGCAGTTTAACACAAAGAACGAAATATTTAAATGATCAGATTGTTATATATATAATGAACATACTGTTCTACCCCTTGGGAATGTAATGTACGCAGTGATGCAATTTGCATCAATGACACACACGTATATATGTGAGAAAAACATAGACTCACAACTATTTGTGTACATTTTTTTTCCTTCTACCTTAACGCTCCTTTAATGATCTGCCAAGGATATATGCCACAAACTGCCATACAAAAATCCAGTATTTATGCATTGATGGCCGTGTACACAATGTGAGGGGAACATTAGTGCCGAAACTCTTATCAGCGAGCACTATAAAGATTTGCTATAAAATGAATTGGAAATTCGGAACATAAGTAGCCAAGTAACTCAGTCAGTGATACCAGGTGACTGCATATCATCAGAATGCACTAATACCACTGACAGCTAACACATTGAAACACGACCACTGTTTTTCAAAGGACAGCAGACTCATCCATTTTGAAGCCAAGTTATCTAATAAGGTGCAGATGCACAGAGAAGAGCCGAGGCAAAGAGCTAAAATAGGTGGCAAATCAGTGAGCAGGCCGCAGCCAACCAGCATTTTGTTCAGACAAATTCACTGCCATTTGAAGCACCATTATTGTCGCATGCTAATTGCTGTCTTACAAGATATATTAAGGGCAGGACCTAATTTGCATGTTTTTCATTGATGTGATTATATGCGGCGGCAATGTGCTAGGGAGGTTGGAGGGGAAGGAACACATTCTTTTCTAGTCATTGGCTGCACCAGTGAATTACCTTATTCATGCCAAATGTGACTTTGTTCAATCATTAAAAGCACAATTATATCACAGGTTTTTTTTTAACCCTCCCTTTTATATAAAAGTGGCATTTATATAAAATATATAAACGTGTACCAATTGGATTTTTCATTGGAAAACAAATCAGCTGTAATGGAGGACCTACCTTTGTTGCACAAGAAAAGATTTAAGCAATTACCTCTCTTCCTTAGCTTTTTGTTTATTACCTCATTATTTACCTGACAGCATGAAAACTGAGTAATTACAATGGCCTTGATGGGAAAATTAGACGTGATTTCATATTGAAAAAAAAGATATTGCATAAAATGTGCACTTAGTTTTCCATAAGGGTAAATCTCTCGGCTTTTAATCTAGAAATATAATACACCATGCATTTTAACACTCAAGGGCATGAGCTGAAAGCTCACTCTCCACCTACACTGCACAATCGAAATGGGGTCTCAAACATTGCCGTCTTCAGAAGCTCAGCGTGAAAAAAAAAACCCCACAGGCAGCGGCGCAAATAGCGCTCTAAATGCCTCCCCCACTATTTAGAGGAAATCGTTCCGCGCACTGACACTGCATAACAACCATCTTAATTGTGTGCTGGTATTTGGCGGAGAAGATACTCTGGAAAACAGAACGATGCATAAGTGTTTGGATTTTAAAATGAACACATTTCGCATGGAAATGCACCGAGAGCAAAAAAGGAAATTAAGGAAGTAGCAAGCGTGATACCTAACCATTTCTCGCACACGTACGAATATGCTCATTATTGTTCTGCTAGACTGCATCGCAGCTTGTGCCGGCTTGATATTATTTTCCAGTCATGTGCGCTTGCCTAATATCCTTCCATCCCCGGCACCCCCCACCGTCAGAGGCTGACATTTCATAAGCAGGCTTGCATCAAGATTGCCCAGGGACACCAATAATATTAACTCAGCAAAACCACCTGGCTTACTGAATGCAACAGCTAGGCAAACACACTGGCTGGGAATATATATAAACATTTAATACGTATAAAAAAAATCTATCAGTTTCAAAATTACAGCCATCTCATATTGGTCGCATTGCTTTGAGTTCAGGGCTGCTACAATCTGTGTCACTCTGCATGTGCCATAATTTAATATCCGCATAAACATTTTGTATTCCATCCATCCATTTTCTAAACCGCTTATCCTGGTGAGGGTCGCGGTGGCTGCAGTCCAAGAAGAGTGGACCAGACATCCCTTTCCTCAGCAACAGATTTCAGCTCTTCCTGGGGGATTCCCAGGCGTTCCTAGACCAGCCGAAGGATATAATCCCTCAATCGTGTCCTGGGTCGGCCTCTAAGGCTTCTGCCCCGTGGGCCGTGCCTGGTAGACTTCCTGGGAGAGCCTTCCAGGGGGCATTCTTACCAGATGCCCGAACCACCTCAACTGGCTCCTCTCAATCCGAAGGAGCAGCGACTCTGAGGTTCTCTCGGATTTCTGTGCTCCTCACATTTTGTATTGCTTCGCCAAATCATAAATGGCCCGCAGTAAAATCTAGGCACTCTTTTGGCAAGAATAAAGATCTAGCATACGGAATAGAGGGTCACATTTTCATTCAGTGGTTGCAAAAGACTGCATTTTGAAACGTTAATTTGCAAACAAATGTTTTCCTTTGTTAGGAAAACATGCATATAAGCCTTTACCTTGGTACAACGGGTCAATGTTTAATCTTCTTCTTCTTTGCGATTCTTCAAAGCACGATGGGCAGCTTCTGGACATCGCTGTCTTTCAGCTTGGCTTCGAAGTGTTTGGTAGAATTCGCAGGCAACACCAAGTATCACCTGACAGGGGTCGCGACGTGAACGCTTCTACCTTGACCCCCAATGTTTAATGATATATGGCAAATCGTTAACCACATACGTATCTTCTGAATAAAGCAATGTCATGCATTGTATGCATAGCTCACTGGCAATTCTCAGTTTTTATCACGTCTCCGTGCAAGCCTTTCAGTGTTCGTATCTGTTGGAATGCGCATCACACATAAAACATTGACAGGCAATGAAATCCAGCATCTGTGCATCCGGGTTGACCCAGGGTCATCTTATAGGCTTTAAAACATGCAGGCAGTTTAAGCCTTTGCCGCTAAATAAACTGAGTAAAAACTATTACGAGGTGACAGGGTGAATAATGTGCTTAAAATGTATTGCACTGCTCATTACAGTGCTGCACAGTACTACGTGACGTGAAACGAGCCAAGTTCGAAATCAAGTTACTTTTAAACAGGAACAGCCGACCGAGGCGAGCGCGGATAGAATTCAGGGGAGAGATGTATATATGGGGCAGCACGGCGGCACGGTGGCGCGGTGAGTAGCGCTGCCGCCTCACAGCAAGAAGCCCTCACGTTCGAATCCCGGCTTGGGTGCCTTTTCTGTGTGGAGATTGCATGTTCTCCCCATGTCCGCGTGGGTTTTTTGCCGGGCACTCCGGTTTCCTCCCACAGTCCAAAGACATACTACTGCATAGGTTAATTTGCCGGCTAACTACATTTCCAATAGTGCCCTGTGATGGACTGGCGTCCTACCCGGGGTATAGCCCTGCCTTGCACCCTGTGTCTGCCGGGATAGGCTCCGGCCCACCGCGACCCTACAGGATTAAGCGGTTTCTGAAAATGGATGGATGGATATGAGACTCGTAGGTGATTTAGACGTGACCAAGAGGGCTCGCGATCCAGAGCAGGAATGTTAATAGAAAGCGGCGAATGCTTCCCATGCAAACTGATTGCAAATGCATGAATGCGGACCTCAGCTTGATTTCTCAAAATAGAGACGAGCAGCGAGTAGAGAGATCCAAGCACATCGATTTTTCATGCCGTTTCGACGGCCATAATTTAACATCAACAATGATAATAACAACAATTTCGCATTTATATTGTCATTGTCGGAGAGCGTTATTATTTTTCTTCTTCACGGTCATCAGTGGGTACTGAGCAAAGGGAAAGGCCACATTTTCGCACGCAATCATTTTTGCTAACATCGGTAATGATGCGTGGCCAAACGCGGGCCTGGCAGCTCAGCCTGTGTGCCTCACACACATGGGGAGAATACCGGAGGCCAACGTGTTAGCCGTCTATTCGCTTGGGTTTAGTGCCTGCCGCAAAAAAACATCTTCCTGAAAAGCTTACACACATGGAGGTGGTTGCAATCTCCGTGTAACCACACTCTCGTTTTTGTGTCACGCCGTGTGTACTTTGACGCCGAGTGTGCCTCCGCACCGGTCTCCATTCGCAATTATATTTCCCACAGATTCTCTTGTCCGATTCCGAGCAAAATCCATTTAAATAAATAATGCCCCGTGTTATTCAACGGTAAATGTTTCGAGCACATAAATAACGATGGAAAACAGATGACAAGACCCAAAGTGCATGTAATGATTCTAATGGAATAAAGGAAAGTAGGAGGGAGGGGGTGGTGGCGGCCGGGGGAACAGGAAACCATGGAGTCATTTACCAGGAGCGTTTCACATAGGCTTCAGAGTCATTCTCCGGGACCAAAGGGGGCATGTTTTTGCTAGCTTGTTCGACGTGTGAAAGAGCCATTGTATTGCCACGACTTTGGATTTCTAAACCTTTTTTCACCGACTTTTGCGCCGTACGCAGTGATTGCACCCAAACACTGAATGCAGATAAATAAAAAGAGAAGACAAAATTGCCAGAGCAGTTCAGAACTTAAACACACACGTGCGCGCACCAGAATGTAAAGACCTCAGGCGTTTTAGTAGAAAAGTAGCTTTGCAACCCGCAAGGTTAGTCTTTTAGACTAGCCAGATATACGACATGCACTAAGTAGTTAATTGGCTGCTCTCCCAGAAGAGAAATAAAGTGCACGGTCTGCTTATCCAAAAGCCTAGGGACGTTTCGTATCGAGGACAATACCTTTTTAAGACTGTAAGCCGTGCGAAGCATATACGGGAACCGTAAGAACAAAAGCAAATGATAAATTCCTCATCACGAGGATAACCTCAAGGAATGCAAACGCGTGATTAACATTTATATCGCCCGTGATTCACGAGACGTAATATTCCGTGTCTATAACTCGGGAGGAACCTATAAATTCATTGCCGCAACGATAAGAGCAAATCTGGTGCCAAAGCTGCCAAGCACTTCCCTGGCTACTACCAACAATAAATACGGTATTGACATTTACCGTTTTTTTCTTCTATATGTTATTATTACGCCTTGCCTTCATCAAACCAATTAGTTTCACAATATGTTTTGCCCTTACAAACACAGTGTTTGACATTACAGAAATGTTTCATAAGTCCTTATGGGAATTTAAGAATGTATATAACAAGAATAAGTTATTATAGGAGTCTGTGAATAAAAAAAGAAATGCGTTTGATGGTTGCTCTTCGGAGCTGTTCTTTTGAAATAGCCGTGTCGAGCGATCTCCCTGTCTCCTTCGCGACGTTTCGCCTCCCACGTTGGAAGCATCAGCCATGAAAACCTACATCAGAAATGTGTTTGGTAATATATGCCCTTAAAAGATATTTATATTTTTACAAGGGAACACATGCATGCATCAGTGTCAGCCTGTCTGTAAATGGTTGTCTGCATTGTTCACTCCGTTCCGTAGACACTAAAACAGTAGACAGCGTTCCATTAGCTAATGCATGTTGTTAGAGTCACTTCCTTACATGGGTACACAAGTGTCAAACAGAAATACATCATTTGCTATATATACACGCGCGCACTTACAGCATACCTCACATGACACCAATTTCTTGGGTATAATAAGCATACATTAACAACTATCTTAAAAAAATACACACATCCCAAACAGGCCATCATGAAAATCAATAAAAATATTAGAATATTCAGACGCGTCCCTGGGGAATTCTTTCAAACAGTGAATCGCTCTACGTGAAAAAATGCACAATTAGACATTTGTACACACCTTATTTGCACACATTATACAGAGTTGTTCTTTCGGGATTAGCCGTGTCGAAGATACGGCTATCCCGAAAGAACAACTCTGAAGAGCAACCATCATCAATCGAGCTGTGAAAACCTACATCAGTACATAAATAATACAGCCAATTGTGATAACGTGACAAGAAAGTCTCTAACGGTCACTGCTTCGATCCCCCGGTAAGGCAGTTGAACCACTGGACAGGTTTTTCTTAATTCTCCCCTCCCTGCATCTGTATAAGTGGGTTCACCACAGTCAATGTGGATGTCACCTGTGGTTGGGTAAAGTGTGGGTACTCGGAACTCCCACCTCTTTCAAGACATCTGGCCAGTGTGGAAGAGCCTTTCTAAAGCGGCCACCTACAGTTCCCTCTGCTAGCGGAGGCCCTTTTGTAAACACTGGCATGAGAATGCAATTTCAGGGCTGCGCCTTTACCATGTGTTTTTTTTTACTAATAAAGAGCTTTGCGTTACACTAAAGAAGAAAATAGGGCGCTTAGAAACGGTGGCCCAGATGTTCCTCGGTAAAGCCTATCAGAGATGCGGGCGATTGTGGTGCTCTGCGTGGACGTAGGAGGAGTGGGGTGCTCGCTGGAAATGGTGTGTAAGGTGGCCACCCTGGGAGCTGGATTAGTTAGGGAAGGGTACTGTCTATTCAACCTACACTTTAAATGCCTTCCCTGCTGGGTGCCCACTTACACCATTGTAATTGGGTGCACGGTCACAGCATCAGTGAGTTTTCTCCTGCTGCTTTGAATTATTTATTTCCGTCCACGGAGAAAATAACCAGAGAAAGCGAAAGCTATGGTGGGGGGGGGGTGTAGAAAAGTATATTGTTTGCCCCAAACTTATCTGGAAAGATCCACACTCACCCAGCGCGCACGCACACACTCTCACGTAAACGCAGCACACATTACAGCAAGCGTGATTACTCCAACCGATAAGTTTCACTTTTGAACATGTGTTACGAGATTCTAAAATGACAAACCCACATGTGACCGTGGTTGTGATAGGTCTTTTAATAGCGCTGCCTAAAGGCTCAATGACCCGTGCGAACGCACCCTGTCAAGTTTGGTTTTCAACATCTCACTTGCAAAGATAACATATTTGGAAATGCCGTTCAGCACCGGAGAGCAGACAGACGCACAGTCCAGTTTTAATTAATGCCGAGGAGTGTGTGCTTTTCATAAAAATAAATGGACATCCTATACTAAACTAACACGATAACAGCTACGCCTCCACGTACGTTCGAATGGACGCAATCTTATTGCTGGCTCAAAAGCGTACTGTTAAAAATACACTCGCATGCTGTTTCCATTGGTCTATTGGCTTTGAGTAAGGTCGAGCAAGCATGTGTATTGCTTGATGTCGTGACCGTAGTAACACTACACTTGATGAGCATTAACTCCCCAGCGAGTGAACACTTATTTTCAGTGATGGTGTTGCCAGCTGACCAACCCAACGTCACAAATGTGTTTCAGCAGCTTGCAGGACACTAGCGAATAGACAAATGATTGCCTGACTTTAACAGCGCACATGGCCATCATCTTAGTATACTCCACCACCTGTCAACGTTTTTGCTCTCTAAACATTGGATAAAGTAAGCACTATATATATACACATGCAGGGCGCTTCATGAATTTTATATACCCATCCATCCATTTTCCAAACAGCTTTTATATACCCTCTGTGTAATTATACATTGCATGGTCAAGTTACTGAATGATAAACAAAAGCATTTACCCTTTGTGGCGAAAAAGCAGGTGTGAAAGGTCTTCATCAACCACACATACTTGTAATTGATGTGTATTTGTTGTTTCGACATCTTAACACCTGTATATACGCCAGACAAGCCGAAGCCTTTTTTGCTTCGATATCTCGATACTAGCGAAACGCTCCCATAGCTATAGGGGCTATGTTATTTTATTCTATTGCACCTCTTACAATTTTTAGCACTCATTTGTAAAGTGATGAATAAGCAGCTTTCACAATGTTTTGACAGTGTGAAAAGAAGCAAATGTGTTTTTTATAACACACCAAACAAAAATGCATTCCTATGTTGAATAATAACATCTCCCTGCTTGGCCCTGGTATTCATATACACATCTGCGATCCACAGAGAACGGAAGTATTCCTGTCTATACCACTATAAAGCAAACAACAGTAGAATTACAATCAATACCCCATCTAAGCTGCGCTGGTGATCATTTTGCTATTTTATTAGGTAGGACGACGCTTGTTTCTTTCGCTGTCGATGTACAATTTTCATTTCGATACATCGGCCGTGAAGCGAAATCACAAATAAAATGTCTGTGTATTAATGCAGGGACAATGTCGCAACTGAGGGCACCCTTTGTTTCCTCTTCACATTACCGACAAGAAGCCTTTTGTGTATTGCCTAGCAGACACATCATCTGTCACTTGCTAATGAATTCTGAACGTCCCATGCCGTTCCAAGAGGAATAACGATCTGCCATGTGGTGTTTGTCCTGCTTATCACTTGTCTGTCTTGCCTTCCTCGGAGACTAACAGAGCAGGAGACATCAAATTACCAGGCACCATTTTCTTCACTTCCGTTGGCCAATAGCTTTTCCCCGCAACAGTGGGCTCAGGACTTGCCTGGATAATTGTGTTGCTGTGATGGAGACACTACTTTGAATGCAGGCAATTTGTCAAACCCTGCTGGGATTTTTCAAAAAAATTATATTCTATTTTTTCTCTCGCCACAACGTGCGTGCATTTGTTAACACTGCTGTAAATTTTATTTCACGTTAAGTTCACATTGTTTAATAAGCTTTGTGTGAAAATGCAGCTGGCTGCCGTTTGTTTTGGCTTTTAACGTGTAACACTCAAATGTGTTTTCATAAATATGCATGATTAAAAAAAAATTAGTGAAATGTTAATGTACGACTTGATTTTGATTTTGTTTTCTAATGTGCATGAAATGCATTTTGCATAACAATAACATTTACCGGAAATTTGATTTAGTTCTGCAGATCAGTGGGAGACCTCTATTACTGGCAATTATTGTTAATTTGCAGCCATCCAAGTAGCTTGCAGTTCAAATTGAGAAAATTATTACGCCATCTCAGGAACTTATAAAAATACTATCAAAATGCATCACGTTTATGTTTATTCTCTGTTCATTGCAGCCATTGTACAAGTAATTATTGAATGATAAACATAATTTACGACAAGTCTGATAGCGAGAAGCCTAATTATCTGGTGCTTGTCGTTGTACGTTTGAGCTTTCAGAACATTAAATGGCATTTTAAATTTGCTCTAGGTTGCACTGTAGCTGATACGTCACTTCACTTCTCAAAATATTAAGACAGCACAGTAGAAATAAGAGTGTAATCATTATTAACACGTTGCCAAAGAACTAGTCGTAAATCTTCAATGTATATAAACAACACATTTAATTAAAGCTAAGTTACAGCCCTATGTCAACCCAGTATTGGGGAAGGTTTCCACACGTGTCAGTCATGGGGGTCATTGTGGCCAAGCTTCACCATGCGGGTCAGTGCGCGCGGGTGAAGGCGGCACGGGGTCAGTTTCCATTTCACTCAGCACTGATATCAGCCATAGATAGATGTTTATTATTATAACAGAAAAATACCCAGTGAGCGTGCAAGCTCGTTACGGTACTCCTGCGACACAACCGCCATAGGCGGGAATTGAACCAAGATGGATGATATGTGTTTATTTTTTCAGCAGAAAAATACCCAGTGAGCTTGCAAGCTCTTTACGGGAATCCTGCGACATTGTGCAATTTGGAAACCACCACTGTGCCACTGCTCCCCCCAAATCTATTTCCACCATTCTCAACCGGTGGGTCGCGACTCGGTGGCGAACGTGAACGCCACTTAGTGGCCCGTGGAGACCATAGCCAGTGGGCCAAATGGGCCTTGAGGTGCAAAAGGTTGAAAAACCCCTAGTCTATTGAAATTAAAGGGGAAAAATAACCAGAACAAAGTTATGCATTTCTCTGTACATCCAGTAGTGGGTAAGAGGACATGCTCCCATTTCTGGGCTTTATCCTAGATACAAAAGTGTGGACAATCCCAAAAAACCTAAAAGTAACGTCACAAAAATGTCTCTAACGTGGCACCACTTCCCACGCTTTTCCCACCAAAAGTAGCGTCGCGTGCCATCGCGTGACGTCACTATTAGCACGAAGACACTTTACGTTCAGTACAAAAAAAAGGATCCAAAATTGCCCTTAAAAATCCCAAAAATGCGAAATGTGGTAATGCAAAACTCATCCGTATAGTAGGGTAGCTGTTTCCATTAGTTCTGCTTGCATGAAATGCATGTGAGCAAAACGCAATTCTCAACACTTGAGGCTGTGTGCTGACCACACATCAGCCACGGGGCTCCTGTCACCACAATGCAGCCATTAGCAGAGAAGCGGAGCGAAAGCCTTTGATGTCTACAGCAGGTGACAGCTCAATACTGCAGTTTTGTTCTGTGCTGTGCACTTGCCTTGTAATCACTTCTTTCCTTGGAAGAGTCTAAAGAGCTCATTACTATGTGGCTGGAGAATGCGCTGCAGTGTTTCCAAAAATTCTGTGATGTGTTAAATTATAAAAACGGAGCTTGTTTTTCTTTGTTTTTCCATCTGTGCATGTAAATGATTTTAGAGTACTGTACGGCGATATGAATAGATATGTTTAACGCTGTTTGCTTAGATGGATGAATGCATGTATGGATTCTTCCTATGCAGGGCACACGATTTAACTTGTGTAAAAGGGAAAGGTATAGCCCTGAAATGTCTTGCTCACACCACTACTGGTGGAAAGGGCTCCACTATAAGGAAAGTTATATAACATCACGGTAGAGCAGTGGTCTCCAACCAGTTAATCGCGACCGACAGCTCGATCCCAGAATCCTGAACAGTCGATCTTAATACAGGCACTGTGGGCTTACATGCGATGAGTTGTACGTGTAATCGCATCACCATGCAGTGTAGAGGTACAGGAAATTAAAAAGTGAATTCCATTCGGCAGTCGATTTTGGGACCTACTGATCCTTCTTTTAAAACAGTATTCTCTTTATAACAACTTAAAAAATAAACAACTTCCACAAAATGACAGAGATTCAAGATTTCTGGCATAAGATATGTACTGTGAAACTGACAAAATAATCCCTACATATACACAAGTCGCATCGGGCTCACGGGTGTCATAACAAACACCAGACATCATGCACGCCACGTAGAGACAACTTGGGAGGATGCACATTTATAAACCAAAATAGCAACGGCACTATTTGGATGACTGCAGAGTGGTGCGTGTAAATATTATTACGCACACCAATTATAAATCTTGCCTAAGGCACAATGCCCTGTTTAATGTAACAAACAATTCTCTTATCTAGCGTTTGCACTCGTGTGAAGGATGGACTAAGCGGTCTTGTGGACGAAACGCAATGTCTAGGACATTTGGCGATGGATTCTACCGAGTAGGTTTTGCAGTTGTGCCTGCTTCGGTCTCCAGTGCGTTTTTGGGTTGTACCGCGTGTTATTCAGCACAATGTTCGAGGTTTTGTGATGCATCCTGGGAGCTTGTTCGGAAACTTGGAACGAAGAGTCAGACCGTGTTGAACAACATACGGTTCAACCCAAAACCGCATCAGAGAGCAATATTGTGAAAATAATATTGTGATTGTCCCAGCAGGCCTCTATTGAACATAATCGTGCGGATATATGACCATGTTTTTAACGTGTATAATGATTACATTGGGCAAAGCTTGGACACACATACGCATACTTGGCCACATCCCTAGGAAGTGAAAACACCTTTCCGATTTGGTGACAAAGCAAAGCATATTTCTCCTGACATCGTTTCCATGCTAAATAATTAAAGCGAATAATGGGGTTTGTGGAAATAAAACGTGATTAATAAATTATATTTCCCCTCATTTTACATTCATGGTGTTGTTAAGGATATAGGAAATGCAAGCCAAGCCTTATTATTCAACATCAGCATGTTTACAGGGAGCCTGCATGGCGTAAACAGGGCAGCGTTTTGTAATGTACCTGGGGACAGGGACACAGTCACAGCAGATAATTACAAACGTTGTCTATTTCAGTTCCAGGAACTATCTTTCAGCGGCATCAATTGCAATATGCATCTTTTGTAGAAGTTTCCTCTATAGGCAAACGGTAAATACGACTTAAAATTACCCTAAGAGATGAGTGTTATCGCCTTATGGTTTAACCTGAATAAAGTGTGCAGGTTTATTAAATGCCTACACCTCTATCCAGGCGGCAGTTTAAATGGGTACACAAACATTAATTGACTGGCAGACCATGTTTGGTGGGGTAAAGTGTTGGTACTCCAACCCCGTACCCTCTCTAGAGGGCCTTTCTCAAGTTCCCGCGAGTCGTGGCCATTCTGCCAGCGATTGGTGTGAGCATAAAATTGCGGGGTTGCACCTTTACTTTCACAGTGATCACAGTAATTTATAACTCGTATGACCACCTCCTGTCACAAAGCTCCCGAGAGAGTGGGGAGCTGAGAGCGCAGGTTTATCCGTGAGATCTCTTGCATGCTCTGCTCAGAGGATTGAGAAAGTAAGGTCACATTTACCTGACCTGAGAGCACAAAGACGGGAATGCCTTCACCAAGTTTAGCAAAGTCAAAAATAACAGGGTTTGGGAGGGATCATGGCAGATTCACAGGAATGTACTATCATAATGATTTGTGGGTGGTTTCAAATTTTCATACAAAGACGACTGACCACTCATCATTTAATTACGCTTTGTATACGGATAAAAAAACTATGCAAGATGCTAATGGGCTTCTTATTAACAACAATAAGAAGGCCCATTGCATCAAGGAAGAATGAATTAGGAAGTTGAGGTTGTTTATATTATTTGTATACATTACTGGGAACAGTTGCTCAAATGTTTTGTTTGACTCGCATTCTACAGTTTTATTAGTACAGAAATGTTTTCATGTTTACTTAATATGAATAGAATGTTGAAGGCGTTGATACAATCTTAATCTTATTTGCGTTGGTAATATTTTATTATCTGATCCAAACACAATCCCTTATACATGGGGCTTTCTTGAATAAAGGATATGATCAAATTAAAGTGTGTTTGTTGACTGCGTATAAGCAAGGTGGATTTGATGCTTCGAAAAATATAACGCTCTTCAATTCCAAAACAACCAACATATATGAGTAGAGGCCTGCGATTATTGCCACTGCGTTACAGAGGACCTCCACTCAAAACAGGATTTTCAGACGATCCCCTCCAGGGGGCATTTGGCCTATTTTTCCACACTGGCCAAAACGTCTCGGAAAATATGGGAGTACTCACACTTTATCCCATCCACCACACGCGACCTGACCAACTGTGGTGTACCCATTAATGATGCTGGAGAAACAGAGACAAGGGGATTTAAGAAATCTGCCAGATTTTTCAAGTACAAGCCGAGATAGAGCATCGAACCGCTGATCTCTGGATGGCTAGTCCAGGGTGCTATGATACCAGAGGGTGCTATGACATCATAGCAGCCTCTCTATAAAATATCAGGCTCTTTAATTCTAAAATAACCTAAACGTACGCGCGTAAAATGTGCATTGTTTATGTCTGCCAGCTAATGTGAGCCATACACTACTGTGGTAGTAAAGCCACTGTCGTTTATGGCTGTGAATTTTAATGCCTTGTGATTAGTCTGAAATGGGTGTTGTTGTCTCAGATGATTAGTGTGAACAAAGAGAGATGCCTAGAGATTTTTAAAAATCAAATGGAACGCTACTGGATTAAGAATAGTGTATGTACAACCTACTGCAGTGCTAAGCACAAATGTAACCATAAGTCTTGTGGCAAGTGAAAATACATATTATTACTCTATAAAAGCTTGGCGACAAGATAAAGCCACTGTTTGTTGTTGTAGTGCAGTCACATAGCATGTATCTTGTGCTGTAATCGCAAGGGTGTATTGTGAAAGATGTATAATATAGATTTTTTGAAGTAGAAATGTGATTGTTTTACTGATTCTTATCCAAAGCAACATATACAAAATGATAGATGACAATTACAAATGGTGTTTTAAAGTCAACACAGTTCTATTACACAAAGTCTCTCACATGCACTGCTAACAATATGGCCGCCCTAGTTAAAATGACATTTGAATTATGTGTCTGTAACATTGACTGTACTGTACGAATGATCCCTAAGCCTAACAAAACAGAGTATGAGTGCTCGCGAACATATCTTTTTTATTTATTTTTCATAAAGAGACTTTTTAATTCCCTGTTTCGTGCATGTTATTTTTTTTAGATAGTTGTCTTACAGCTTTTAAAAAGAGCTGGCAGATGTTTTTCCTGCAGCGTGCAAGGGGAGATTAAATTTCTGCCAGGCTTTGCGGGGCAGGAACAGTGACCCCTAGGGCTAACATGTCTGTGGTTTCCTTTAGCAGATGAGCCTCACTACAGAGCTGGCTTTGTACCGCTACCCTCCACCAGTCTGCGAGGGCAATCTCATAAACCACAAAAAATTGCTGTTACAAATAGGAATTTTGGACTCCAAAAAATATATATAATCTCGGAAAGAACTATTGCAGAAAAAGCAATTTTAAACCAAATAGACAAAAAAGCAAAAGTGGACAAAACTCATAAAGTCAATGCACTCTGTGTTTTCATTTATTTAAAACAAACACTTAAATTATTTACTTAGGTTGTCTCCATCTATAAAATATGATGTCTAGCTCTGAACCATAATGCAATCATTGTATTTTGCTTCTATTTTCTTTTGAAATTATATATTTTTTTCATTTTATGATTGCTGCAATTTACATCTTTTTAAACATAATTCTCAGGGTAATACATTACCTCGATATATATTAACCCAAATTTGTTTAAAGCACAGTTAAAAAATCCACCCTTTGCTTTAATGACAAGTGACACGCTTTAAAACGTGAAGTCTCTATTATACCGCTTGCACCTATCCTCTTTAATCTTACCAGCATTATCCTTGTATTATCTTTTCTAAGTGGTGTCCTGTGTTGTAATTGTCTCTATTTTTACTCTCTGCACTGAATAATCCCTGCAGTAATCTGCCTCAACAGCAGGCAGATGGACACATGCACACGTAATCTCTGTAGCAGCCCAGCCAGCCAGGGGCCCAGTAATGGCTTGTTCATTAGTCGCAAAGTGTTTGGCCTGGTTGCTGGCAGGGTGAGAGATCAGCCCAAGACCTAAGTCTAATGAGGCCAAGGGGACCGCAGGAAATACCTGCCTGAAAACGCCAACTCAGTTCAGACACCAGGGCTAACAGAACACTTGGGGATCCAGCAAGGAATTTTCCTTACTTAAATTCCATCGTTTACTCAAGGTCCTTTGGGTGTGTGGATAAGGCTTGGGGGTTCTTTGTGTAATGCAGTCACAGATCAGCATTTAAGTGACTGCTTGTATGAACGTGAACTTTTAGCAGAGCAAGCCAATTACTAGAGATTCACCACCCTTCGCACGCTCCAGTTAAAGTGGATGATGAATTGCAAAGTATGTGCCTGGACAAGCTTTTCCGTCGGTTTCCTGAAATCGTGCGACAAACAATTAAAATAGTAATGCTAACGTGCTAATTAAGTGATGATTAATCAATGTTATATCTGCATCGCCATCCACGTTATTAAAAAAATAACATAATCCATTTTCGTTCAAGCATCACTGTCTGTAATAATGTTGTAACAATCGATATATAAAGCCAACAAATTTTAATTAGCGGTAATAAATAAAGTTATGCCCAAACAAAACAACTTCCAATAAATTTGACTTAAACGCTGCATCGTGTGAGTTGCAACTTCAACAACACTTGACTCGTAAAAACACACAAGTGTGAAAATCAATACACTTATCAGCATGACCTACATTAAAGACAAAACACACAGTGTTATTGCCGAGTGCCATTTGCACTGCAATGACAGCACTGCACAGGCTAATGCACACGCGCAAGTAAATGCTTGTGAATACAAACCAGACTTGAATACATCCACCGAGTCTACAGTCACACTGGTTTCTCCCCAATCCCTTCCTACAGGAAGACCAATGTTGGCTCTCTCTCTCTCTTCCGATCTGTGTCTGCTAGGGGACATTTGTTCCCTCCTTGCTTGTTGTAGAATTATTATTAGTCTC
>JAZEWU010000009.1:6676040-6704452 GCA_036362915.1 Geotria australis
TACAACAACACAAATAATGGAAATAATCCCCCCCTGCTTTGCTATCAACGGGTATGGTCTCGCTCTCTAATTATAAACTGCACATTTAGGACATAATGGTCTTTTTATGCGCGCAAGTATTGTGTGCTGTACTTGTTTGTGAGATCGTCAACTATGCGGACGATTAATGCAAACAAAATAAAATTGTGGGTATCAACATTTGCCATTGTCAACAATTGCAGGAATTATTTTGGCATAACCACCGTGATTTATGCAGAAATACAAACAATACTATTGTACTGCTTGGCGTAATGCATTGTCAACATACACGAGAAAACATCATGATGTTCATCTGAACCAAGAAATATAGAGCGATACAAAAAATGCTAAAATGTTGGTTTGATATAAACCATTATAGTACAAACATTTGCACATTAACAATGTAGGCGGCTTCATTTCCACATAATTCAACTCATGGGAATTAAAGAGACTGCACAGCTTGTGGTTTGCATGCTAGGCTTGTTTAATGTGAATGCAAAGGCAAGCCAGAGGGCACCCTGAAACCCTACCTTTGCAGGATGAGTATCTATGAGCTTAGAGCTGCTCGCCAAAGGGGGTTGGGTAACACCAGAGTTATGGCGAATATCTGACAGCCATGACTTACTGCCCAGTAATGTAGCATTTCAACTTTATGTTTAACATTTAAATTTCATTAACAGAGGAAACAAAAATGCGGGTGGGGGCATGTGCACACGCATGCATGCATGTGTGCGCACGTGTTGTCTGCGTCGACCCCTAGGTCGACTCAGCCTTAAATTAGTACCTGTTATGACGTGTAAACATCAGCACTGGGCAACACAAAGGAGGCCGGGCGTGGTGTTGGATACACCACCCCCTCGTGTGCTGCAGTGGGAAATCTTTGTCTGTGTAGATGTTTAATGCAGTATAAATCGTTTCCACTTCATAAAGGGGTTTTGGGAATAATGGTATAATGCACAAGGCTCTGGCAATAGGCACTGGTATGCATGTGTAATGCCTTATTTAATCACGTGTATCTACTTAAGTCTATGCGAATATAGGTAATAGCATTATTGTTTGGAGTGCTTAATGAACAATTCGTTCACGGGCTTCTTTAGACATATGAGATCATTAACAAAAATGGTATTGTTCATTAGAGGTCTTAGCAATATTAATCAAAAGCACTTCATTAAAACGCAGCACTCATATGCAAAGTATACAACTACACAGAAATATGAAAAGCATTTCACGTTAAATTAACGGTAATTAGAATGAAGTGTCAGGAAAGTCCTCTATTTGATTTGTGTAGCTGATATTTTAATATTATGATTATCACACGTTACTTTATGTTTAACTGTGCAGCACAAAATGACTATTGCGGCATAAAAGGTTAAGGAGCAGCCCTGCAATTGCTTGCTCAAGCCCTTCTAGAGTACGTTTTGGCCTACTCTTCCACGCCCACTTAGATATCTTGGAAGAATACCCACACTTGACCCCACCACACGAGACCTATGTATTGATTGAGTGTGGTCGCACCCATTTATGCTGTTCAGTGGATCGATGTGGGGGAATTAAGAAACCTGCCTCAATGTTTCATGTGCCGCGACGGGAGATCAAACCAGCAATCTCCAGATCTCAAGCACTGAATGTTGTGTTAAGCGAGACGCAACGGCAGCATCCCTGTTGTGGTATACACTTTTAAATTGTTTTATTACAATTATTCCTTTCAGTGTATTCGAAGCAGCCTTAATAATTTAATTTTCGTTGCTTTGGTTTTTATTTTTTCCTGTCGTTGTTGACATGCTGTTATCTTCGATGCCCTTGTGCAGCGCTTTGTGACCCTCGGGCGAAAGGCGCTCTATAAAATATCATTATTATAATGTATACATAACTATGAAAACCATTCCTTAATTTTCATTAACAGAACAGGTAACGTCCACTGAATTACCACGTAGAGGATTATGGATTGTGTATTGCATTAGGGCTTCTGAAGACGCTGAAGGTTAGTGTAGATTTGTTATCTTTTTCAAAAACCTTGTGACCACCCTTTGTGTAAACATATAAACTATTTATATTGTGCGCATTAACAACAACAAAAATCAATATTGCTATATGTAGCAATATTTTATTGCAGATTGCTTACAAATAAAGTGTCACGTGTATTTCGAGGAAAATATATCAGGGCAGCTTTGGCATTAGTGACAAAGCCATATATCTGCTAATATACAGTGCTTTCCTTTTACAGACATTAATAAACAAGCATAGTCAAAGCACTTTGAGAAGAGGAGCACCAAAGCTATTACCACAAGAGGCATAGCTGACCTTTAGAATGCAGAGGCTGATTTAGAACCTGACAAAACAACGCCGTGTATTTGCACGATAGCTGAAATCAACTGTGACATGTGATATTTGAAGCTTCACTCAAGTGATTGATTCTTTTGTTCCAGAAGATCTCCTCAAAACCAGATGTCACAAGGCATTGGGACGGTTGCAGGCACCTTAAAAAAACCCTACAGCATAATCATTTTATTTGGAATAGACAATAAACCGTCTCCTGCTGTTTTGTACTCTGGCGCTTGTACGCTTACAGTACAGCTATTTGTATCTGGCACTCCATTGCACGGATGTATGGACAAGGCTGCTTACAAACCGGCTGGTTTAACCACACACACATGCTTTGCTCATTTAATTACATACATATTTAATTCCCTCAACGGTGAAGCAGATAATCCAGACGATAACTGTAAAGCAAATGAGGTGTAATACCAGGTAACAATTGTATAAACATGACAATGTGACTCATGATTCTTGACTATCACTAAAAACAAATCCCAAATTATTGGCTTTTATTATTTACGTAGTTGTTAAAATTGTATTCAAATGTAAATAAACATGTAAATGTATTGCGATTCCGCCACACCATGGCAGCCAAGAAATGGAACACGTCTGAGAGGACGTACAATTATAATAATAATTTACTGATTTATCCAGGGGAGCCACACTGAGTCATGACTCTTTTTCAGAAGGGACCTGTATTGAATGTTACTTGATTAATTTCAGGCAATTAATGAGGAGTGTTTATACACACTGGAGGAAACCAGAGCACCCAGAGAAAACCCATGCATGGGGAGGGGACAGAACATTGTTACCATACAGATGGGAACAGATGGCGATTATTCCACCTGCTGTACTGCCTTCTCTTGGCAAGCCAGGGAATGGAACTTCGACATTTGTGTAATCCACCAACCCTCGTCTCCACAGTGCTGGATTACAGGTGTGCTGTGCCCAAAACCCAGGTACAATGAGATGGAATGATTAATGCGGTTCGTGTCTCGCTGCTAAGTAGATCATTACATTAGAGGGGATGGTGGCTTGGGAAGGACTTAATCCAGGTGTGGATTAATCATAGGTGATGATGATGATGGTAGTGCTACTACTTTCTGTTCTCCCATATATATCTCAATGTCATGCCAAACCGCAGGTTCTTCAAGAAAGTTTCACTTGCAAATACGTTTGACATGAATCCTGGCCTGTTTACATATTAGTACACTAGTCAATGTGTACTATACATTTAATATCTCTGTAACTTCATTTACTATTGTATTATGATCAATATATAGAAAAAAACTGCCTGAGACAACTTATGCTGCAGGAAAACTATTACTCAACATTGAGTTATTTGCGCACAATACTTTTGCAATGTGACACTGTTGCTTTTGGCTTGATTTCTATTTGTTTTATTGCAGGACTTGATTTTATTTGTTTTGCTTTTTTCCATCTTGGTGACCCACGTCACTCTTGCATGGTCTCTTGACTTCTCACCTGGTTAACCTAAATAAACTTTGAAATCGCTTAGTGATGCCGACGTGGGCCACATAATGTTCAAATGCGGGTGGAAAACTTCCAACGCGGGCTACCAGTGAGATACAGGCTGCACCACTGCCCTTGTCAATCACCACAAACAGTTGTGAGGGGGATGGGGGAAGGAGTGCAACCTCTCCACAAGAACTGCGGGGTTCAAGGAGAAGTCTCTGCACCACAATCGTCATCTCAGGGCGGCTGGAGATGGGCACTAAACGCCATTCCACCAGCGACAACGATGCCCACGGCCCAACGAATAAAACTAAAACTATGGTCATGAGCTTTGGGTAATGACCGAAAGAGCGAGATCGCGGATAGTAGCGGCAGAAATTAGGCTTCTCCGCAGGGTTGCTGGGCTCACTCTCCGTGATAGGGTGAGGAGCACAGAAAGCCGGGAGAACCTCAAAGTAGAGTCGCTGCTCTTTCGGATTGAGAGGAGCCAGTTGAGGTGGTTCGGGCATCTGTTAAGGATACCCCCTGGGAGGCTCCCTCAGGAAGTCTACCAGGCACGGCCCACTGGGCGGAAACCTAGAGGCCGACCCAGGACACGCTGGAGGGATCATATCCTTCGGCTGGCCCAGGAAGACCTAAGAATCCCCCAGGAAAAGCTGGAATCTATTGCTGAGAAAAGGGATGTCTGGCCCACCCTCCTTAAAGAGGTATTGCCGCGACCCTCACCAAGACAAGCAGTTTAAAAAACGGATGGATGGAAAAAAAGAAAAATACTTCGATTAAAAATTTCTCTGAATAATCGGGGCATTGTGGAGTGATCAGATTCCACAACAGCCAGCCACACAGCCTGTGTCATTAATGCAATCAGCCTCGGCAGAAGCTGCCCCGCCTCCACGCACATATTCACATCAGGGGGCATGAAGGCAAGAAGGGGGACATGAATAATGAAAGCCATCGCATAATGATGGTTAAATATATATGTACACATGATTCTAATTTATTTATTTTATCCAATTATGCATAATCGTGCAAGACTTTGGCAGAATTGTAAAACACAGAAGCAGTAGGCGTTTGATTGATGGGAGTGTTGATTTACACCCTCATGCTGACAGGACAAGGAAACCGAGATGTTATCGTCGCAAAATTCAATGAAGAGAACGTGTCATCTTTTAATCATGAGCTGATAACTTCTCCCCAGTACGGCGCATCACCTACTTTAGGCGTTCTGCACCCAGTTTTATGCAAAAACAACACATTATTTGGTCATGCTTCTGCTGGGTTAGCAGTGGTGCACCAGGTACAATAAACAACCACTCAAGGCATCCGTCAATAACACTATAACCCTACAATGGCAAATAATTTGCTACGAGGAAGGGCAATTGCCTGAAACATTTACGATTATATATTTTTCTTGTTCAAGCAAAGTCACTGGCAATTCTGTTGTGTTGTTTCAATTCAAACGTGTCTGTGGAATAGCAAGACACACAGCTCGTATTATTTCTGTAATAATGCAACTAAACAGATTTTATAAAGTGTTGGCACGACATTGAAATATTACATATTCCAATCGTTACATTTACTCGCCAAAAATGTTAACGTTCAGATATGCAAATGGGAACATTTTAATTTTCCTAATCTGCTTACTGCCCCCGTGTTAATATTATAGCCAATATCAGACACCTAATTATATAAACTATAATGAATTCGGCCTGTCAGGAATCTCAGCATATTCTATTAATGTAATAAACTCAATGAGCCTTCATTTTATCAGTCCATTTCCTAATTACAAGTCACAGCTGTGTGCATCAGCATTTTGAAATAATTTACATCGAGTACTTTAGTTTTACTGTGACCTTTAAATTCTCATGGTACGTTCTTGCACAATGGCCATTATTTTACCAGAGTCGTCGAGATACCAAATGGCATGCCTGACGTTTAGGTGAAAGTGTGATATATGTTATCTCGCTGTGGCATTGGTAAAATTCCTCAAAAATGAGACAGCAGGAAGCAAAAACTTCTAAAAGACAGGTTCCCTGCAGAAAAAGAAAACGAATTTAAAGAGGCTAAATACAATGGCAGCTGTCTCCCAAGGGATGAACGTCGATTGCCTCAGATGGTTATTAACACTCTGAAACCTGACAAAGTTCCATTTAAATAGGTTGTTTTGTCTATCAGCAGAGAGGAACAATGTACTGATGTAGGTTTTGACGGCTCGATTCATGATGTAAACAACGCCGGGGTCTGAGAGAAACGGTATTTCGATCCTCTGTATGTCCTGTACATATGGTAGAATTGACAAATAAAGTTGAATTGAATTGAACGGTTGCTCTTCAGAGCCCTTCTTTCGGGATAGCCGTGTTGAGCAATCTCCCGCTCTCCCTCGAGATGTTTCGCCTCCCACGCCTGATGATGCTTCCAACGTGGGAGGCGAATAGCAACCATCAGCTCTGAAGATCAACCATCAGAGATGAACAAATGTAAAAGTTGATATTTACATTCATTCATTCATTCATTTTCAGAAACCGCTTAATCCTGTACAGGGTCGCGGTGAGCCGGAGCCTATCCCGGCAGACATGGGGCGCAAGGCATGGCTATACCAAGGACGGGACGCCAGTCCATCACAGGGCACCGGGGGCAATTTAGTCCGCAGGCCAATTAACCTATGCATGTTTTTGGACTGTGGGAGGAAACCGGAGCGCCCGGCGAAAACCCACGCGGACACGGGGAGAACATGCAAACTCCACACAGAAAGGCACCCCGAGCCGAGATTCGAACCCGGGACTTCTTGCTGTGAGGCGGAAGCGCTACCCACTACGCCACCGTGCCGCCCTTGATATTTACAGCACGAATTAATTTCTGAACATTTCTGTAAAATATGTAAATATATCGCTTAATTACGGGAGATGCCTTTACAATTTCTTTCGGAAGGAAACCATATTGTGATGATCATCATCATGGGCCTCTGCTGGATGAATGTCTCTCCAGGCCACCGCCTCCTCTCACAATCCCGCTGAAGCATACGCACACGAGCAGATTTCATCACTCCATCTCCCCACTGGATGCGTACTCAGATGTGTTCCATTCCTTAGCTACCAGTCAGTTATTGATGACTACCAAAAAAAATATGTCATTAAAAAATCCCTTATAGATTACGGTTTCACTTATGAATGTTTAATGCAGATGCGGCATTGAAAATTGCAGTCTAAAACTAGCACTAATGTACTTAGCTCTCTCTAATTCTCGTTTGATTACCATGCAGCTGTACAAGGCACTTACATCTGGTTTCATCATTAAGCTTTGTTTATTGAATTTCCTGTCACATGTTCCCCTTTTTAAATAATGATAATGCATTGTACATATGTACACACACACATTAAAACATCGATCTCAGAGGCTCAGATTGGCCGAGTTATCAGTCCAACGGGCTATGTATTATATACAACGACAGATCACGTTTCAGACATACATTACTCTCAATCAGACACTCTTCACGGTTATGGCATTGAGAGGCCTCCATCCAGCAGCGGATTGATCATGGCAATGATCATAATGATTAAACAATGGACATGTATACATAATTACATTGCATGTACCAACATTGTTACGTTGGAATGAACATTAGAACAACTAATTTTGAACTGCATATAAAATAATTATTTTACATTTTGTGTAATTGTTCAAAGGCATTCTAATTAAATGTGCTTTAAGTGGACTTTGATTTATTGTGTTGAATTTGATCTAACCGAAGACACTATGCAGTTTCAGCCCAATTATCTTGAGGTCAGAGTACAGCACTGCATATACAAAAAATAATATTAACTTATTTCTCTTGTTAGCAATGCCGTTGTGTGCGAGTGGATATATTCCTACCATAATAATACTCAGAATATATCCACATAGAAAACAGATGCATTGTGGCTTGAGGCCTGACTCAAAATTATCACTGTATGTCATGTTCCAAAAATAAAAAAATAAACAATGTTAGAATTTTCTGTCAACCCTGTTGCTTCATACATATACGGATACATTTGCATATGCTTTATTTTTAAACGAGGAAGAAAAAAACACTCGTATACGTGGATTCTGTAATGGATTCCATTCCTAGGAAATATTTAAATTCACGATAGTAGTGTTACGTTCTGAGCCACACAATGGACACATTTATCAAAGTAGAGGCAACCCTTTGATCGATTTGGCCAGTTTTTTTTATAGGGTAAGCACCCATAGCAACATAATGTTGGACTAATACTGTATTTTGTGTATATTGGATCATTTCTACCAGAGTGATCATGACCCTATGCTTTACAGACAGAGCTAAAGCGTTAATGCTTTCAACTTGAGTTAGAAATGTTTAAAAACCACTGCTTCAGAGTCAGTTTTAATGGGCTATTGGGTTCACCACTCGATGTGAATGCTGATGTGTTGGAGCTCTACTTTGGTTTAACATATCTAATTAACATGTTTGCCTTGTTTAATTAATATATATTGCACGTCTTCGGTTTTTTTATTGCTCTAGTTTCTTTGTTGTGATTCTGCATCATGTGTGCAAGCAGTACTTTTCTGGGCCAAAGTTTCCCTTGAAAAATACATTACGCTCTCATTTGATTTTAAATAAATGTCATCTATTTTCCTGCACGTTTGTTTTTCCCCCCAGAATAAATAGTCGTCCACCCATTTCTCCACATTAAATATATTTGGTTGGCCAGCCCATGGGCCTTCAGTACTTATGTTTAGTCAGCAGCATTTGTTTAAGTGAGCAAACTCTGGACCAGTTATGACCTTTTGTGTCTCATCAGCAGAGTGATCAGAAGGTCAAAAATGGGTGCAGAGAACATAGATTAAACAAATGCTATTGGAAAACATTGGGGCTGTAAGGCTCATAGACGAAACAATTTAGTTTAGTGTTTAGAGACAGAACGAAATGTTCTTACTTATAATATAATTGCAATGTATCTGTAGAATTATCCACAACATTGCATAATAGCCAGGCTTTTTTTTTTTAAAGGATGATCAAGAATAACGGAATCACAGAAAAGGGACCAGACGCATCTCAGCAGAAATCCAACAAGGAGATGGAGTGATGAAATCTGGTTTTGTGCAGGTTATCCGTGGTATATCACACAACAGAGTTGCAAGAGGTGGTGGTGGATTGGGGAAGACCTTTATCTAGCAGAGGATTGACCATGGCCAATGACGGGCGGCAGGGTGGCGCAGTGGTAACATATGTGCCTCACAGAAAGAATGGTCTTGCCCGAGTCGGTTTGATTCCCGCCTCGGGCTCCTTTCTGTGCAGAGTTTGTGTGTTTTCCACCTGTTTAGCGTGGATTTCCTCCGGGTTCTCCGGTTTCCTCCCACAAGTTAAAAAAACACCCATTAATTAATTGTCCGACAATATCATAATATATAAGGCGCAGTGTGTGGCAATATGTTGGCGCCGGCAAACTGCCGGGCTAACTCCTCCGCCTCTCTGCGGTTTCCTCGCGCCTCTGAGTCATTCTCTCTTCAAATTAATACCTTCGAAATTGAGTGAATATATGCGCGCTATAACTAGCATTTATTATTATTATTATATGAGGATGATGATGAAAATTAGCTCGTGGTGTGTCGTTATTTTAAAATGTTGAGGTCAGCAGAATGTCCACATTACGGGTGCTGTTGCCCGGGTTTGTAATCACTTGCCGGAGAATGTTTTCCCGTTGTCCCCGCTGCCTGGGAGACCTTTGTTCCTCACCGTGGTGCCAAGTCGTAAGTCACGCTGGTGTTTTGAGAACATCTCCGGACAGTTATGGATGAGAAATAATTCGGATATTCCGATGAATGTCACAAGTGGGTGATGTGTGAATCGATAGTTCCCAATTGAGAATTTACGTAGTACTGCAAACGATAGGCTACTAGATTACTGTTATAGCACTGGAGCAAGGGGACATGTTATGTCACACCCTTTGAGATGTTTGATGTTAGAATAAAGGGGGAAAAAAGCAAGTTAATGTGACACATTTTTCTCACAGCCACCACATTTATGAATGTTACGGGTACATTAATCACCATTTTCATGCAAATGTATTTCCCAGCCTGCACAGTATGTAAATATTCACCATCACAGGACAGTATGATTCACGCCACGATAATGTCCATACTCTCGTACGAATCATCCAGCAGTGTCAATCCACTGCTGGATGAAGATCTGCAATGAGTTGAGGGAAAGGGAGGCTAAATATGTTCGGATATCATTCACCACTGATGTTAGCCATGACTGAACGAAGGTCAGCGGGTTCATCGTGCAGTGTGCAAACCACTGCACCACTGCTCCCAACCGTACACACATACACATTAGCAACGTTGCATACACACAATAACAATGTTGTTATAACAAGACCTAAACATAAATAACCAGGGTTTTTAAAAAGGCCCCATGTTTATTTATTTTCAAAAAGACACCACACTGATTAATACAACACGTTGGAATGTTGATGAGCTGTCTCGCCTACGTGGCACTTTCTGTGTGTTGCGTGTAGGCTTAGGGATCTCTTCAGTGGCTCCTACAGAAGATCCCCAAAACCCTAAGACTTTCTTTGTGTGGTTAGGGGGCTCAATGGGTTGCAATACTGCCCACTTTAAGCAAGGCATCATCAGTCCCAGCGCTGTGAATGGTGGTGGCTGGGCGATACTGAACAGTCGTTATCTCCAGCTGTGTCCTGTGGACCACCAACAGTCTGTGAAGAGGTGTCAAGTGGCCCACAAAAAGGTTAAATAAGAAAAAAAAAGCCTGGCCATGTTGTTTGACCCACTGTGTGGCACACTGTAAAGGGCCTGCCCTTGCCATTACTTTACAACACAGGCAGCTCTACATTATTCAGAATTCTGAAATGTAAAAAAATGCAAGCATGTTTTTTTTCCGAATAGAAGGCAGGTTATAGCAACCTGAAAAAAAAAAACATTGGCGAAGCAATGTTTAACTTTTTTTTTATCAGCGTCAGTCAAATTTAATGGACGTGAACACATCTCAACGAACCAACTTGATTGTAAGAAAAGCACGCGATTTAAGTAGTAGATAGAATAGCAAACATATTATATACTTATTAACGTGAAAGTAAAAACTGAAAATGGGCTAGCGACATTCAATTGTACATCAAGGCTTCAGAACCCAGGGTTAAAATACCTCGAGTAGTAGGGGCACAAATACGCGTTGATTATTCCATTAATATCGTTCCGCTAATTTCACAATTCACGCGTCAAATCACGCGTGCGTAAGAATCTTTGTTTTGAGATTCATATATTGTTGCGTGTAATGAGTTGACGTGACCCCTGCTGCTGCCAGGGGCTCACTATATTCACCACAATGTGAGAAAAAAAAGAGTGATGCTGGAATAAAATTGTGCCCCTTAATCGTGACAATTCATCGAATTGCCAGAAGACGGGTGGTTGAATATTTACGCCCATGTCAAACAGTATTACCCTGTGAAAATATCACGCGATGATTGATATTTCATCGTTTGCTCGCCTGAAAAAAATCATACATCGCACTGTACACGGTGTGGGCATTGGGAACCGGCCGCAAGTCCTGCTTAGAAATGTAAAGCCAAGTAATTATACGGCATTAGTATTCTGCGCAACCAAAGGATTTATTTCATCACATCCTGTTCTGATTCGCTTCTCGTAAGAAGAAAAGCTTTCACTGCTGAATGCTTTTAATTAAAGTCTGAAGCCCGGCTTTCACTAGGAGCCAGTGGAATTCCATAATGGCAATCGCATGATGTTGCCACTAAAATATTTCCCTCTGCCTCGGGCAACAGCCAACCAGCTTGCGCCCTTACCCAGCCGCATATTTTCCGAGGCATATCACATGAGTCGTGCTGCTTTGTCTGAGATTTTTCACACCACTTACATTCCAGATGCTTACATTTTCCGCATTACCACGAGTCGGCTACATGTTTTGCGTAACCACGAGTCTCTTCATTTCAGCCAGGGTGTTTAACGCTGGATTACCCAAAAACGATAAAAACCTCGAGATTCTGTTTTTGTCGGTTACCCATCCCAACAGATATTCTTCTGTTGTGACAATGTGGAATGGCACGAACGTACAGTGCTCCTGCTATCACTTCTCATTACAGTGAGCGCACACAGGACACTGGGCGAGCCATGGATTTCAGCGTGCGGCGTCGTAAACGGGGCTCAAAGCCCGTGCCAGTTCCATGCATGCATGTGACCTCAATCAGACTGTGCCTTCAAAGAATTAGGAACGATGCAAATGCCAACGGCCGGTTTAAAAGTCCATTATGTTTAGTGGTAGCTGATGTGCAGCCATAAATATTGCAATGTAGGACACACACAAACAACACGCCAATGTTCATTGTTGTCTCAACCGTGCTTTTGTATTTTCTTTCTTTGAAAGGAATGTTGGTTTGAGATTGTCTTAAAATAACAGCCTCCTTTATACTGGGTCTGATATTTTACGGAACACGATATAATTTATATGTATTGTTGTGTCACCTTTAAAGCGGTATAGCTTGTGTCTTGTGTCCTTCAGCCACGCATGTAATATGCAGTTGTAACATTGCATGATCTAATTTCTTCTCTCTGTATTAAACTATAAATAAATGCAGAGCATTTAGGACAGAGCCATTTGGATTCTGAGTGTCAGCTGGGGTACAGATGGTCGGCATTGCAGGTTAGCAACAGCTGAAGTAATAATGAATCAAATCACAAAGCAGGCATTAGAATCATGCTTCAACATTTACTCAACACCTCAATGTAAATCATTTAGAGTGTCAAACAGACAAGAAAAATACGGTTCGGTTCAGCACCGAGTCACATCTCTCAGCAGTTGAAGTGAAAATGTACAACAAAAATGAGCCTCTCATTCTTTGCTTTGCCTCAGTGAAAAAAGGGCAAGGGTCTCGCAGTTGTCAAAATATGTTGTGAAGGCTTACTTTAGTATGTGGTATATTAACAATAACTCTACATCGAGTTGATATAGTTTTGTTTCACAATGTATTTAAAAAGTATATCTTCTGAATGATTTCAAATGTAATCTGTCAACACGTTATGATCTTCGTCTTTTAAGTGCAACTGCATGTTTTTATTTCTCAAAAATATAACTTTCAATACAGAGAAGATGTGTAGCTCAAATCCTGTTAGGCGATTCACTCAGGCCCATCATACCTCCAGGGCGGATAAAAATAGGTACCACTTTGTGGGTACGTCAACAAGTGAAAGTTTACGGATAAACGTGCCTCTATCAGGTCTGTAAACAGGAGATGACCATTACCTCAATGTTCATTTGGGAAGGAAATGACTGACTTTGACTCTCACATGCAAAACACTCAAACATCCCCAATGCAAGACCTTCCTGAAAAGGAATTTTAAGGCTCATTGTGGTTTTCCCAGATAAAACAGGCCATTATTAAATAGACAAACATCCCCCCCCCCTATTGCTTTGACAGACTGTTGGGGCAAGTGAGCGGGAATCGAACTCGACTTGCGAGATTCGTAGCCCAGTGCACTAACAACTACACTCTACAACTCCCACAGTGCAGTCCAACAATGAAAAGGGACAAAATGCAAATATAGTACTGCGTACTAAAGCTAGTAAACCTTACAGTGTGAAGTGTAATAAATGCTTTAAAAAACATTTCCATTTAGAAGCCCGGATACATTCATTAGTATTCTTCAAGTTGGCAGAAAACTCATGAAGGCGCGGGGCATGTTTCAGTCTCTCTCTCTCCTTTTCAAGTCGGACAGAGAATCCAAGATTAATTTTGCAAACAGCCTCTAGAGTTGACCTTCTTTCTCATGAAACAAGCTTGGCATTTACGTCCACCACACTGAAAAAAGTGCCTCCGAAATATTTTCGGTCATAAAAGCATTTAAAATGTTCAAACACTCGGGGTGAAAAGGAAAACATAAAACCATCACCAAAGTGAGAAATCTGCACTCCTCTGTAGAGTGCGAGGAAATTATCACATCGGTTGCAAAGGTCGGCACCTCGTACTTTACAAAAACATAGTTGCTTCCAAGAGTGGATTTTCTTTTTGCCACTCTAAAACCTTCCTAAAATGTTTTCCCAGAATGGAAATTAACATCGTCCCTCCCGTGACTTTCAAATGCAAACACCAGGGCAGGCTATGCACACAGCTAGGACTACACTTGTAGACTTGAATGCCCATAGCAAGTGTTAGACTCACGTGACCAGGCAGTATTTTATTTTCAATATTTTCCGGAACACTTGCTAGGCCGCTGGCTTAGAGTATGGATTATCGGTCTAAGGCACTAACTACCACTAGCGGACAAGGTTGGACTAGCTACAATAATAATTTACTTTTGGATATTCTTGCTGTCGAACATTATACACACCACCACACTATCACAAGGGCAAAATAGGGTGAGACCAACGCGATGTTGAACCAAAACAATTCCTCGAAAAGCATTTTGGATTATTCCGGCTGAAACGGACCACTGGATATGCCTTCTGACTGCATCACTGAATGTGCCTGATATTGGATGCTAAAGCTTCAGCGTGTTTAGGAGTTGGATGGGAGAGTATTGTACCTGGAAATAGCAGGCGTTATAAGCGACTGTTGTACAGAGGCCAGAATATGGCAGCATAACAATAGAACCTTGAATCCATCTGTGCAAATCTTCGAATTAATACCCCCTCCTTGGTATACACTTCCTTTTGATACTCCAGTTTTCTCCCAATTAAGTGAACATCCCAAAGCAGGATTCGATGAGGTTTTTGTAGATAATTAAAGTCTGTTATTATTATCTTTTATCAGAGAGATGTGACCATGCTGTTGGTTCTACTTGACTGTCTCAAGCTGCTGGCATTAATTGAGCAGCGCTCACATGCTGATTATGAAGCAGCTGACATATATAGGGCATCACTTTCTGTTTGTGTAATATTTGGTAACAGCATGCATTTCATATCCTCATCCAATTTCCAAACTATGTTGAGATCACTCTCACAAGCAACGTTTTGTTTATGCCACAAGAATTTAAATAAGCAATTTATTTATCGTTTTTCCTGAGTAAAACGTGTTCGGCTTGCTCATTTGCCAACACAAAGTGGTATTCTTGCAGAATCTCTACACGTATAATAATATATGTTAAATTACTTACTGATGTAGGTTTTCACAGCTCGATGCATAATAATGCATGATAATCTATTCAGCTGTGAAACCCTATGCATTTTGCCTCCGATCTTGGAGGCATCTTCAGGCGTTTAAAAACGTCGCGAAAGAGAGAGGGGGAGCGCTCGACGCGGCTATCTCGAAAGAACAGCTTGGAAAACCAAGTCTAATGTAAAATTATATGTATAGAAGGAAATGTACACTGTAAACGCTACAACAAACCACCAGTTTTAGATTTTGTTTTAGTACAGGTAGAAGAAGTGTTCATTTTCCCACAATTTTACGTCGACCGTTGCTATAGGCAACGTGTCAAGAGATGAAGACTCAGTCGAGCAGCTATGTCCTCCTTGTGAGAGAATGGTCCACAGAAGCAGACCTCACATAACCAGTTCCGGAAATCCTTCAAGTGACCTCTTATCTACACTAGAGGTGCCACATTCCCGTCTGCCCTGCTGCATAATAACGTTTTTTCGAATGCCGGTCAAATCGATATGTTTAATCCTCAGAGCTGGAATTTTGCCAAATCAAGTGAAAACATTTTTTTTTTTAGGCAGTCATTGTTGATCGGGCTAAGATCATCAACTCGTTCCACTTCAGAGGCCTATTTAATCACAGGCGGATGCTTGGATTTGAACCCAGGATTGTGAGTGATGCCAACCCAGCAATCTGAGCTACCCAACCATCTTGATTACATTTTTAACACTGAAGTTCATGCATTTCAGCACCCCTAGTGGCTATAGCAGTCGCGTGAACTAATTACATTCACCGCATAAGAAGCATACATGATCACGGTTGAAATTACTTTTCGTCAAAGGAAGAATCCATAACTCAATAAATTACAGTAATTCCGGCCACTTTTCCCCCACAGACCTTATTTAGATAAATGCACAGACTCATGCGTAAGAGGGGAAAAGAGTCGTCATGACTAACTTATTTGTGAGAACTCAAGTGACCAGGATAGTCTTATTTTCTAGCGTGATCTGTGGCATTGGTTTGCCAGTAGGAGGCGATGATTCCCATTTATAGTCCCAATCGAATAACTTTCCGATAATTATCGAATATGGCAAATTTGGACTCTGATGTTGGCACACAGCGGCCTACTCTTGTGAATCACGTCAGGGGATCTTCAGTGTCCAATGTGAATCAGGGGGCACGTTAATGCCCAACGTAGATAGCAGGTTGTGTCGTTACGGTTATTACACAGTAATAACCAGGGCGGTCGCTAGATTCCAAACGTGAATCTCCGCAACAAGCAGTGAACAAGCTACCGCTTAACTGTGTCACGACACTCTGTAAAATCAAAGCAAAACAAGTGTCATTATAATGAACTGTGGCAGATTGCATTAACACTGCATTCATCCTCAATTGCGGATCCATTCTTGCCATGTATGTTCTCTCATAAAACCCAGTCTGTTTGGAAATTTCCATCTGCGGAGCAATATGTCTCTTTTCGTTGCCATATTGTTGGCAAATGTGTTCTTGGCAGTGAAGAAACATTTTCCGAATTAGCCTTTTTTTTTCAATGAATGTGGTTTGCACATTTCATAAACCACAAACTAAAAATGAATTACATTTTTGACAAGAACAATCCATCAGCACATTTGGCATTAATTAGTATCAATGGCCTAAATAAACACAAATCCTACTATGCTAACCAGGAAGTATTTTAAGACCTTGCTAATATTAGTCTTTTCCAAAATAATTATTTTGAGGACTGTGTACATAATGGTCTACTGTGAGCCAGCACTGGGGTTGACACCTTTGACGCAAAAATAAAACTGACATATCATGGGAATACAAATATATCATAATACCAGAGGAGGGGAGAACTACGCGTAACTGCAAGGTCTTCACTGGCGTTTTATTGCACAACTGACAAACATCAGGGCTTTTAATGCCCTGGAGAATAGTTACAGATTTCCAAGGGCAGCTATCTCGAAGAGACGACACAGTAGGGAAAACCAGGAGAGGCGGAAACCTAGCCAAGGCATATTGCCGATTGCTCATAACACAGGCCACTGAACTTCGTCTTCTTATAGGTTTCATTATTGTGACCACACTCGCTTAACGCATCTGCTTAGAGCAGTCAATCATCCGGATAGTTTGAGCTTCTTTGGATTTTCAATTTCAAAGTCAATAGTCATTGAGTACGAGGCACAGATGACCTTGCTTAAATGCTTTCTATTCGAAGTGCAGCATGGACAAGTGCCAGACTCTACCAAGAAGGTCAAAATAGGCTGCCTGTATCATTGTATACATATCATATGGCTCGACTTAATACAGTAGGATTGTCCTCATAATAACGATTGTAAATGTTCTTGCAAACAAGCAAATAAGACTTCCCATGCAGCACAGATACACGGAGCAGACGGTAGCTGATACGTCACATGTGCATCTCTTGACTGTTGTGATGCAACGACGAATTTTTAAAAAGCCCATTTTACGCACGGTTTTTTTTGTTCAACGCACAGTGGTGTAAAGTCAACAACATTAAAACTTTTACGGGTTTTTGACTTATTTGGTCAACGAGTCAGCCGCAACATACGCACACAAACGGCAGCACATCACACATTTGTTTTAAATTTGACTGCACAGCGTGCAATAAAACTTTGCCATATAACTTTATCAAATGTCACGGAACATTAGCCTTTCACCCCGGTTCCACCGTAAGTTTTGATTTCGCATGCGGCAAGTGTGCATGACGTGTGCGCCGTGCACAAGCAGCGGTGGCAGTGGCAGCAGCCTGGCTCTGCACCACAGCGCTGCACACTTGGAAAGGCTTTCAATAGACCTGTCAATCACCGCTGAGTAACCACTTCAAAGCCCTGCCAGAAATGTTGCTCATAGCACTTGAAGAGGAGGAGGATAAAAAAAAATCACCAACGCACTGGATGAACTTGTCTGCCAAATGTACCCCTTGACGGAAACTCAAGGTTTTTTGTTTTTGTTTTTCTTCTTGTAAACCGTATAAAAATTGCAGGGCCAAGGTGAAAAAAAAACAAGGTGTTAATTTAGTACAGCAAATACCGCTCACTGTCGTGGACAAAAAACATTTCGGCAGGGCGCCTAGTGCTGTTCTCGTGCAGGGTTTGGCCGTGGAGGTTGTTGTGTGGATGGTTTGGCAGCCAGCCCAAGAGGGCTCAGATGCTGTTGGGGCATACATGGAATTGATTTAAATTATAAATGTGCAGGGGATAAGCTTGAAATATTAAGCACTTTCATTTGAGTAAGAAATAAAATAAGTACGTAAATAAATAAAGAAATAAAAAAGCAAAATGCCAAGCTCATTTTGTCAAATGAAATTACATGCTCCGCGCCGAAGATTTATTACAGTATCCATTGATCCATCCAGCTGCATTTTAAGGTCAGAAAATTAGAATCGATAACTCATGTCTGTGCTTGCCGAAACAAAAGCTCTTTGTGGATCGTAATATCAAACTGCTATAATAAAGGCCCAAAAATTGCAAAATTACTTTAAAAATTTATCTTCTCCCCTTATGTGTGACCTTATTTTGATAACATTTCTGTGCGCGAATCAATCAGTCATGCTTATGCATGCATGCAGCGCGCGTTGCCGGTATCGATGAGCAGCCGTAGACTGGCAGCAGCTCAAGCCATAAACTCAAAACCATCTCCCAGTTGGACATTTCTTTAGATACTCTTCGAAACAGCTCTCGGCATTAAATCACATTTATGACAACATTAGCTTTGAATTGCAATGTGCCGCTCTGTTTTATTTGCCAATACACAGCCGTAAAGAAAAATGACTTAATGAAGTCCAGTTGCAGGAGACGTGTTTTTTCCTTCGGTACAGACGCTAAGTCTTTGCATTTTGTGAGCTGTGCTGCTTTTAAAAATGGCGCCTCAATGTCGTTGGTGTCAGTGAGTGTTTGAGAGTCATGTTAATACAAGTAAAAATATCTCAAGCATTCCCCGACATTTTAATGACTGCCGAAAGAATGTTCGCTCCATGAGGAATTACTTCTCATGCGGTTAATGTTTACTTTTTGGTGTTGTTTTATAGCCGAGGTCACACGTAATCATACAATGGTGTTGATATGGCAATAGTTTCACAATTATTATAACAATATAAATACCTTTCCTTTGACATGCTATGTTAAAGAAATCGCACACTCCTTTGTCAATCTACTGCTGCATGAAAGCCTCCCTGTGCGTTTTTTGGTCATGGGCGTTGTTTGACCGTACTTCATCAAATTGTTTAGTGCGGATTGGTAAAACGTTTTCAGTTGGTAAAGCGATGGAGCAGCGCACTGGCTCAGATATCGTTCATCACCGATGTGAAGCCATGGCTTGGAAATTAACTGAGATCACCAGGATCAGAGCACAGTGGGATCACCACGATCCCACCACCTCCACCCCGCCGTATATACTGTGCAACGTAAATGATAACACATTTGCTGGCTTTAAAAAAATCATCAATTTAAAATCCTACCCTTGTAAATGTCTCATGGTGTGTGAGCATGTTCATGTGTATGGGCACATATGCTTATAATTAGATGCTGTAATTTGCTTGGCTAAGTATATTTCTACATTGGCGCCTAACACAGTAAACATATTTAGAGCAGCCAATGTTTCCAGTTAAAATATTTACTGACTCAGACAACATGACTTTGGTTTATGTTGTGGGTTCATGTTAGCAATTCTCAAATTGACGTGTTATAACATTGATTAAACAATAATTATTTGCAGCCCTTGGTCAATCCGCTGCTGGTATAAAGGCCTTTCCTATGCTGTGCCTGTCATGGTGGTTTGTTGACCATTGCTGGTTTGCAAAGAGGAGATCCAGGACTAGTTCATATATTACTCACCACTGATGTCAGCTCTGGCCACAAATTGAACTCTGGTTGCTGGGTTCAATGTGCTAAACAATGCATCATCATTCCCACACTGAGACCTGTTTTAAGAATTAGAAACTAACTACGTATACTCATGTTCGGCATTTGCCTCCTATAGGAAAAATACATCTAGAAAGTAAAGTATCAACAATCCTTGAAGTGAAAATTGGGGGGGGGGGGACTGTTGTTTTGTTACAGAACTGGAAGGATTCTAATGGAACGTGTGTTAGAATAAGGCCCTGGCAATAATACATTTCATACCAGAGCACAGACATTTACACAGAGCAGGTTCGTAGCCCAAACTTTCAGCATTACATTGTAACTCTGAAATGCAAACACATTCAAAACAATACGTAAATTCTCTGTTTAGAAGTATGGACTGTTTGAGCAAGTGTTTTTTTTTTCTAAAATCACAGTTGCTGGGCACATGCACAAAGCGCCTATATCAAGGCCAGCATCCCACATGGAGGCACAACACATTAAACCAGGTACTTATTACGAGGTGATTCCATTTTCCTGATCTTATTTGCAGCATCTGCTTAGCATATGGTAATTAAAGTTAAGCCCCACAAAGTAAGTCATTTTAATGAACAACTCATAACAACTTGTGTAACTTAAATCAAGTACTTTTTAATTACTAAACGTAAGCGCCCATGCTGTGGGTTCGACATGCTATTCGCTCATGTACATTAATTCGTAATAATAATAATGTATCACGTTTATATAGCGCCTCTCACGAAGAGGTCCCAAAGCACTGCAGGAAACCGCACAGGTGTGGGGGAGGCAGCCACGCGGTCAGTCGGCGCCAATGCGCCAGACACTGCATCCTATATATTATAATAATAATAATAGCATTTTATAGAGCGCCTTTCACCTGAGGAAACCGGACAACCCGGAGGAAACCACGCAGAACAGGGTTGAGATCACAAAAACTCCACACATAAAGGCACCTGAGGCAGGCATCGAACTGCCTCAGGCAGGACCTTCTTTCTGGATTTTTAATTTATTTATTTGGTCAATTATGTGCAATATTGTGTGGAAATGGTTATTTTTTGTTTGGTTAATTTGTCATTCCTATATATTTTTTTGTCAATTCCTTGTCAATCCCTTAAAGAGCTTGCAAGCTCACTGGATATTTTTTTTCTGCTGTAATAATAAACATCTATCTCTAAGGCGCAGATGTTACGACTTCGCCAGCCTACTGTACGCTGCCGTAAAATGAAATGGCCAGGAAATTATGCACATTGATCTTAGTTACATTACATCGCTGCTACAATGTGAACCTTAGAGATTGTGCACTGGGACATCCACAGTGTAATTACTTGAAATTTGCATGAATTAAGAATTCAGCAAATTTAAATACATATTTGAGAGATAACGTATGCAGACATATGGGAGAAACCAGCATTATAGCTTACAATTGTTGCTGGGCATCTTGGACATGCAAATTAATGAATTCTCGATTAATGCAGCCGTCTCAGATACATTCAAATAATTTAACCGTCAAAACTACAGTAACTTCAAACAACTATGCCCATGAGAGGTAGTACAAAGTTCAAAATGAAGATGCACTTCTAAAATCAGACCAACCTAATGTTCACCACTGAATTATTGGAGTACAGGATTTCATTAGTAAGTTCGGCATTCCAAAAGCACTCCAAAATCGTGTCCGCCTCCTTCGAGATCAAAACCATAATTACAACTTCATTTTGCACACACACAGAACCGAGTAAAAAGGTTGTCAAGGTATACGAATGCACACGCAAGCACACATACAGGCGGACAAATCTTAAATATGCTTTGAAGGGGAAAGGATAGAGCAGGTGATGTTCAGCAGATGTGTCTTGTGAGGGCTTCCATTTAGCTTTCGGATTGAACCAAAAATAACCTATGAAACAAGCCTAACAATGCCACTTCCTTGAACTTCTCGATGAGGTTAACAAGTGCACGAATGTCCTCTTTTGACCGCCGCTCGTCTGTCTTGTTTTACTGTACGAATACAATTACACAGAGTGTTTACGCATTCAGGCCGATTGCTGTCAAGGCAGATTGACAAGTATCACCGCGCAAAAATGCATTTAAGAGATCCTTCATGAAATTATTGTTGACCCTCCCACTTAAGCTAATCTTTTATCGATAACTATAAAAAGCACCCTCACGTTACGACAATATTTATTACGTACCGCATACGTGATATCGTAATCTTGTTTGTATAAGAGAGAGTGCAACGAGGGCGAGTGTGCGATTCGCTTGCTCGCTGTGCCAGCGGACGGGACGCTTACTGCTCACCCCGCCGGACAGTCACACGCGTTGCGATGCTTGCCCGTGTTTGTGATGCAGCAAGAAGAAATTGTAATGGGGTCAGGGTCAGGAGGTCATCGTGGCTGATGCCACCACACCTCGCCATCACTTCCTTGCTCTAGGTCTGGCGGTTACTGTAAGGTCGATATCTGACCTGCAATGTTTGCTGCTACAGTTTCCCATCAGTGGGCTTTAGGTCGACTCCTTGGTCACCGACCTCTGGGTGCACCTCCGATGTCCGTCTCGGTGACCTGTCCTCCCTTCATTCCGCAATCATGTCCCACTGCTCACCGCCTCTTTTCCCTGATCATATCTACAATGGTCTATTGCCACTTTCTAATCCAAACATCCAACATGCTTACCCTGAGCTCCCATAAAATTCAAAGCAAGTGCCTGCATTGAAAGGTCAAACACTTATTTTCCAGTTGCTTTGTTAAAGTCCAACTCTTTGACCCGTCAAATAACACAGAACTTCTGCCTCAAACCTCTGTCTTTTAACAATGAAGTTGACATTTCTATTCCTCTCACATGGTTTATGTAGGCGAGCAGACAGATACTAGATAGAGAGACAGATAGATGTAAAGATGACCTTTATTTATGACCAGGTAACAGCCCACGGAGACCAGAAAATCTATTTTCTCTGTGAGACCAGGACGGTTTGTACTCAGCGAAGCATGCGCTACTCATTTGGTGAGCTCATGATCCTCAGCAGCTATATTACCTCTAAGCTACCCAGCTATGTATAGAAGTGAAACACACAGAAGGGTGTCTATATTTCAGTGAAGCCAACGAACTATACGGAATCTCACGTAATGGCAGTGCCTTATAGACAACCCATATTTAACATGTTGCATAACGCGCTCCGCATGCAATTTACAGGGCCCTCTGATACTTATTTCCTTATTTATTTGCTCGCTTCTTATAACAATATGTAACGCAGTGTCAGTGTGCTTCGGACGAGCGAGCGGCACGCGTTAGTAATTTTTGTGCTGCGTGCGTCAAGGGCACAACACAATTTATATTCTGGCATCACTGCCTGCATGCTTTACCGCCGCACTGTACGCCAGCCACATAAGCTAACAAGAGATATATTCACGGTCAAAGCCGCACAGTGAATGGAGGAAATAAGTAAATTATGAAATTATGATGTTTACACCACCTTATTTTTCAGCTGTCAGAGCCTCGGTTATGGTCAGATTGTAGCTGACACAAGCAGGTCACTGCCTCCGCGACAGCTCCTTTGAGAAGCCCTGTAATTCAATATCATTCTGCTTGTGAATGAGTTTTACAGTTTTTCATTACCCGGTGCCGGCTGGAGTGAATGATTTATTGCATAGATCAAATGTCAGAAGGAGAAGGTAGAAACCTGTAATCCATTTGGCACAGGCTGTGGCGTTTCAGCCCTCACTAATGGTCCCTAGACTAAGCAGCGTTGGAGAGCCATTAAACTGTACACAGTCGAAGCACAACATCATGGAACAGCGCTGGAGAATTAAGACGCCGCGTGCTATTATAAACTCAATTATAACGCCGCTGCAGAGCAACGTCACACATATACATTGAACGGCGTTGTTCACCATCAACATGTTTCTGATCGTTTGTAAATCATTACCCCACGTTCGTAAATAAGTCACGAATGCGCAGCTGCTTAGGACATAATAACAGCGATTAGTCTGACCCGAGAGACGGAATCGTTGCAAATGCAAAACATGTACGTCTAAGCATAGAATAATTTGCTGCCAAGCGAATGAACTACAAATATGCTAGATTACAGCTGCATATATTAATCTGAGATCTGAGATTGACTTTTGCGAAAACCAATAATGTCTTTGCAGACATTATTTCTAGTAGAGAATAATATATAGATTTTCCTTCCACTTTCATATTTAATAAACAACACAACAAATACACCTTTTCATTTATAATTAGCCCATTGATTTGAAATGTTTCAAGGCAAATGAGTATTTTTTATATATATATACGAGATAAATGTGATTATGAACAATCTTTTCAGAACGCTGGCTTGTCATGCACAGTCGCTTCTGTAGGACCACCTTTACAAAAACCCAATTTTTCATGTAATTCGTTTCAGTGTGCTAAATGAACTGCCAGAGTCTTTGTTCCACATACGGTTGAACAGACAAAGCGTCTCTTTTACGAGGCAATATCCAATTCAAACAAGCCTCTGGGCTACTGCTCAGTGGGAGCTGTTGCGTGACCACAAGGAATGCCAAGTGTGGACGCCCAGCTTAAAATCTGTTATCGGTATTCACTGGATATCTCTCTCCATGCTTGTGTACCAGTTTTTGGGGAACAAAAAAGCTTACGGTGAAGGTTGCATCAAAGTAAAAACACCTTCTGGAGACAAACACTGCAGTATGGTTTAAATTACGAAGGATTTTGTGAGAGAGAGAGAAAAAAAAATCCAAGCGAGAAGCTTATAGATACAACGGTTTGCAACGTAGAGCGTTATAAGAAAAGAGAAAAAACATGATAATGAGGCATATACAGTAGTGTGTGTTGTCGGTATTGTAAAAATTCCATTTTCCACCGGAAGAAATCACTGCCATCATTTATACACTCAGCTGTGTGGGTGAAGACAAATGGTGTATACTGGAAAATAATTAACCAGCCAGTGTTCGTAAAAAATATACCACTTTTGAAGCGGGGAATTTTCATTTTAGCGCCTGCCACTATTAGTAAAATTAACAGACCATGCCACAAGGACACATTTTTAATCTCATATTTATATATTAATTTATATCCACATCATCTTCAAGATTGATATTAGCATAGCTTACCATTATAGCTTGAACAGCTGCGAATTTATAATGAACACATGAGTAAAAGAAGAATAACTTTAAAATTAACATTGAGATGGGGCGTGTAAGTATTGTGTCAAGAACATGACCAAAATGAGCAAATAAATCTTTTAAAAATGTAAAAAAAACCTATGCAGTGAATTACTATGACATTTCGAGGGAATAGTCGCAACGACCAAAAAATAATCGCGTCTACAAAGCTGCAAACCTCACAAAGTCAGATTGCAAAACGCGTTCGAATTTTAAAACATTCCTTGCGTAAATATCGCTTCGAGACCGACGTGCACTGTGCGTGTGTACATTTATAAATGCTATCTCTCCGACCATAAACTGAGTGGCACGGTTATATAAAAAGGATGCAATAGAGGCACTCCACCGCTGCGAAGCCAAGCTCGCACGACAATACCAATGAATTATTCAGTAACATCATGAATTGAATGCGTACGGTACTGTTTACTGCGAGCGACTTTAGAGCTGATTTGCAAGCATGGCAGGGTCTGGGAAGCACAAAGAAATGTCACATCGGTACCCACATGCCATTTCTTGAAATCCATTTTTGGTCATTAAACGTGCTGCTGACACTGTGACCTTCATATGATGAGCGCTTTATTCTGGGAAACGCGGTCTATGTGTCATCGCCAACTTCAAGGCCCGCGACGCAGGGAAAGTCATCATGAAATATGCATGTAGTCCTGCTAAGCTTGACGACCTTCACAACATTTCCAAAAAGACCGGAGGAGAACTGCCGATCCTCTGATCCAGGGAAAGGAAACACAAACCTTGGCACACTCTACGAGGAGCTGTGTTGCTAAGGCTCAAATATCGCAAACGTGGTCTTGGTGCGTGAGCCACGTTCCCATTCTTTCACTTGTATTACCGCCGCATTCTAAATAAGCCCCACGTGAAAAATAGTTGTCACTCCAAGAATGCGCACACATTTAATTTCAAGTACGTGGCCTTGGAGATGTATATGTCCAAGTGAGAATCTTGAGGAATATTTTACTTGTGCGTGCACGGTGTGGCTGTTAGGCATGCCGAGTTTGAACACTTTGTTTTGAAAACATCACTTTAGAATTCAGAGAAGTGGGTGCACTGACAGTGATGTAGGGGGTGTTTTTTTAAAGGCGAAGTGCTGGATTACTGTTTATATACCTACAGGTCCAGGCATGCTGACGCATAATTCATTGAAACCACCATCGTCATCATGATCAGTGCATCAATTCCATAATATAACTAGAAAGTACCGATGGAGTGTTAAGATGAGACTCTCAGTAGAATGACTTGTAGGTGTAGTGCTCCTTTGTAGATCTACTGTATTTATCGGTACATAGACAGACGTTTATTATTACAGCAGAAAGTACCCAGTGAGCTTACAAGCTCTGGATGCGCAATTCCTGTGACACAGCAAACGTCGTATTGCAGGAATCGGTATCGCTGTGTACATTATATGCAGAAAAACCGTTTAAGCATATATGTAGGTATGATGTGCACAGTATTCTGTATGTAATGTACCATATACAATGTGTATAAAATGTGTACCCTGCAATGTGTTTAGGCACAAAGTCAAGGCAATGTAATTTCCCCCCCAGTTAAGCAGGACCAGTGGTCATTTCCTCTTTAGAGATGATCCTGCGGGGCGAATCCCACTTTACTATGGTAGAGGTGAGCCTCTCTGTAGGACAACTGCTGTTGATTTTCCCCCACAATTATGATGGGCTAAGTTAATCTCCAACCAGGATTTGAACTAACACATTTTAGATTGCGAGCCGCTCACTCTACACACAGTACAGGATAGCATGTAGGTTAAAATCTGTACGTGCTATTCTATAATGTACTGTGTGCATACGCACGATTTGAGAGACATATGACATGTTTATATATGGTAAGAAAAATAAACCAGGATATAAAAAAATAAAAGCCAAACTTCGCTGAATTAGTCTTTGGCAGTGATGACATTCTGCAGAGCACCGCATGCCACATACCGTAATTAAAAGTTACAATTCCACATGAGTTGAAGGTAAGGAATGATAATTCTTTCATCGTGTTATGATGGCGGTTATGTAACCACTATGACTTGAAGCACGCAAGACAGGGGCACCTGCCTATTGTGGTCAACTGCATTCTTCAGGTGAAAACATGCGTGGAATGTACACGTTTACTCTCTGGAGTGAAACAGTAACTATTAACTAATAACAAAACCCTCTGTAAATGAATATAAACATCATCAACATTGATGATGAATACTTTTAGATAACACGGTCCATGCATGTGGTGATGTGTGGAGAGTGGTTGCTCAGCGGTTTAGCGCGCTGCACTACGGACCCGGCCACCCGAGTTCAAATCCCGCTCACGGCCCAACACTAACCTCGCTGAGTCTCAAGACTCCATTTCAGGAGGGTCCTGCCAGGTCTTTGCATTAGGGGTGACGTTGCTACGTGTAATCCACATTGAGCCGTTTGCAGGTAAATTTCAGGAATGAGACCATTGGCCAATACCGTACCAGTTCTATTGTACGCTTTCATTTTTTACTAATGGTATATAGCGAGGGGCGTTTGCATGTTCTCCCTGTGTCTGCGTGGGTTTTCGGCAGGCACTCCGGTTTCCTCCCACAGTTCAAAGACAAAATTGCCCCTGGTGCCCTGTGATGGACTGGCGTCCCGCTCTGGGTATAGCTCTGCCTTGCACCCTGTGTCTGTCGGGATAGGCTCCGGCTCTCCGCGACTCTGTACAGGATTAAGCGGTTTCTGACACTGGATGGATGGATGGTATATAGCAAAGCCTCAAACTATTATCTATTATTAACTCGCTCATTATGCACTCAACTATTATTCACTCAACCCGTCTGGCCTCTCTACTCTCATGCTATGATGAAAGACCTTTGCCCAAAATGCCACTTATTATATATTTTCTTCTTATAGGGCAGTGTTATTGATAAATGAGCTATATAATAAAAAGGTATGGTGTGGACTTGCTGCTTGGTACGAAACATGATGTTCCATATGGGAAAAAACATCATCTTGTATTTTATTTTATGACTGGCTGATAATTTGGATTAATTTGACCTTGAATATATTTTTTTTAAAGTAAAGCCAGCGCAGGTCAGTGAAAAAAGCCAATTGTACTTTAGCCCTTGTATTACCTTTAGCGAACACATCTTTTTTTTTAAAAAAGGTCACTCATATTTAAGCAGGTGCATTCATTCCTTTGTTATTTGCTGATGTCTACTTAGTTTAACACGAGTATCGTATCCATGTGCAGTCAATTAAAGGTTATGGTAAGCGTAGATTGCATTAATGCTGCTGAGCCAGCATAGGCACATTATATCAATTCATTGAGTAGGAAGGAAAAGCCGCTTTGACATATTGCCGGCAGAGAGCTGAACAAAAGTGACAGTTCCCAAGAATGTAGTCAGCCACTTGGGGTACATCACAGCTGAGCAATTTGACATTGGATTGGCCTGGAAATCATGAGCAGCGCTCTTTCAGGCTCCCAGG
>JAZEWU010000009.1:6711999-6728372 GCA_036362915.1 Geotria australis
TTTAGTTTGCACAGTTTTTTAGTTTGTATTTTTGTCAATTCGTGTGTTTGTTGTGTCGCAGGAATCCCGTTGAGCGTTTAAAATCTCAATGGGTATTTTTTCTTTATTAAAAATACGCATCTATCTGGCAGAAAAAGCTCCATTATTAAATGAGTCGCTATGCAATCGATTAAAAAATATCGATTCCCAAAATCGATTCCCAGTATCGACTCTTCAACGTTATTCCGGGTCTGTAGTGGAACCGGATCCTACCACGCAGCTTTAGCGGAACCGGATCCCACCACGACTATCCCAGCAAAATACTCACCAGCAATAAAAAGCAACAATCATGAATATAGCCGTGAAAACCAACATGAGGAGGTCACGGGACAGATTGGCGTTGTTTCCCCCTCATGTCTGTCTCTGTCTTCCTGTCTCCCTCCGTGTCTGTCTTTAAGGAAGTGACGGCCATCTTAGGGGACGCTGGCAGATTTTTGCCGCTCTTAAGATTGCCAGTTTCACGACCTTACAATGTATTCGAAGCAGCCTTAATTATTATTATTTTTGTTGCTTTGGTTTTTATTCGTTTTTTCTGTCGTTGTGCAGCGCTTTGTGACCCTCGGGTGAAAGGCGCTCTATAAAATGCTATTATTATTATCCTCATTAGGGCTCATCATCACAGAGTCTTCCTCTGGGTACCGTATATGCAGAGTCTACCACCACACTTAGAAGCCCATTATCTTGGTTAATCGCAAACAACCTTCTGTTACGATGGGATTTTATCATCGTTTACCGACGTACGTAGCTTCTCTAAAATGGGAAACGGGCAAATTATGCCACGGTAAATGATCATAGAACTGTAGAGCTCAAAGCACTGAAGGCCTATAGGAAGGTGAGATTGTAAAACGACTTGGGACAACTTGTTTTGAAAGGTGCTATGTAAGCTTCAGTGTATTATTATTAACAAAGGCTTCGTGGAGTTTTCCCAAGGTCGAAGATCTTCAAATAAAAATATATTGCAGAACGCTGACAAATTATCATCGAGGCAAACAGCAGCGAGACTGCTGGACGGTTACGGTTCCAGCCAGCGGATGTCACCAGAGAAAATAAATTCAGCAGCTATATTTAATAGACTGGTCAATAAGTGGAAAACAAAACATTCAGTATGGCAACCGAGTCAATTATACTTAATGAATTGGCTATTTTAATAGATTCGATATGGAAAAGAAAAATGGACGTAGCTTCAAGAGGTGGAATTAAAAGCAAAAGCCATTATTTTGAGAGTCCATCATTCTCATCGCTAAATGACACACTAGCGGGAGTTGTTTTTTTATTGTTATTATTATGCTTGATTACCCAGGAAAGCCTCACGGAATCTTTTTCAGGAGCGGCAATGTTGCAATGTGTAGTCTCAATTGAGTGATTTGCAGGGGTGTTTTTGCATTGGGATGTTTGGCCAATACCAGTGACATGCTATGACTATGCTGCTCTTAGAGAAACAGGAGAACCTAGAGAAAACCCATGCAAACCAGGGGGGGCATCAAATTCCACACAGAAAGCCACCCGGGTCTGGAATCAAACCGAGTTGCTTCTTGTTGCGAAACACAAAGTGTTACCAATGCACTAGTGTGTTTGTTTGTAAATGTAGAAAGTTGCTACCTTGCAGTGGATGCACCGGGTGCTTATTTAAGATTTGAGGTCAGCCCTGTAGCATGACCTTGTTTATAGGGGGCATAAATAAACAACGCAAGACGGTCAATGTTAAACAAACTTCTAACATTAATCGCAAAGAATGTATAAGGGGGAACTAAACTTTCAGCAGGTGAGGCTTGGCCCCATACAAACCGCCAACGCTTATACTAAGCTGTTTCACACGCTTAGAGACCATCCATCCATTGTCAGAAACGGCTTATTCCTGCACAGGGTCGCGGTGAGCCGGAGCCTATCCCGGCAGACACAGGGCGCAAGGCAGGGCTATACCTAGGATGGGACGCCAGTCCATAACAGGGCACCGGGGGCAATATAGTCCACAGGCCAATTAACCTATGCACCAGCATGTCTTTGGACTGTAGGAGAAAACCGGAGTGCCCCGGCAAAAACCCACGCAGACACGGAGAGAACATGCAAAACTTAGAGACATTTAAACATAAAATATAACATAGGCATGTGATTTAATCTGGAAGAACCCAATGAACTATGAGGCTCATTGATACAGGGATTGGCAATTGTGGACAATTACAGAGGGAGTTGCACAGGTAGATACATGAATCATACGTTAACTTGAACAAAATACAGAAATAACAAGGAGCGGGGGAAAAACAGCAATAGTTAAAATTATACGAAGGATAAATTACTCTTGCAATTTCACCAGTTGTCGAATCACAGTTGCAAATGATAGTTGAAAATGTGGCTATAGTTGACAGAGTGCGGGTTTAAAAGCGTTTCTTGATGGCGAATTCACCAAATTGAGAGAGGACTCAAGGGGATTCCTGTTTAAATTAAGTAAGTTAAAAAAAACCTCATAATTGCTGTTGTGGAAGCTCGTGAGCAACATATAATGAACAAATTAAACAAAAGCCCATCTCAGCCGTGTAAAATAGTATTTTCCAGTCCATCAGCCTCTTGACCTTTGGAACAAATGTTTCAAAACAGCGGTCGCTTAAGCAGGCAAACTCGGAAAATGTTTTTGCCTTTCTCACTCATCGTACTTATGATATACCCTTTCACGGCTCGATGCATGATGATTGTTTGTCAAACCTGCGCTTTCAGGATAGCCGTGTCGAGCGCTTCACCTCTCTCCTTCGCAATTCTCAATGTTGTTTATTGTCATGACGAAGCTATGTATCAGAGGTGGCCAAACATGCTGACCCTACGAGCCGAGTGTATTCAGGACGCCTAAGGATGCCTCCAACGTCGGAGGCAAAACGTTACGAAAGAGAGAGGGAGCGCTCGACACGGAAACCCCTAAAGAACAGCTTTGAAAAGCAAGCGTTTCTAACGCATCATCAATATTCGCTCGCTAAAACACATCCTGCTGTCTCGTTGGCGCGTAACAGTGAACGTGCACTGTTCTGGAGGGTCTTGTGTTATATATATATCTAAATCCCCTTGTCAGTCCACTGCTGGATGAGGACCTTACCATTCCATGCGTGTCATCTGGTTTATTTGACCATACTTCCCCATTATGGCCAGTGCTGCTTGGCAAAGGCAGGATGATACACAAGGAAGTGTCGAAATTCGGTACAATAGTGAATTTGCTGCCCATGACGATGCCCCACAGCTGGTAACACGTGTTATAGAAAGTGCTTGCTCATCGAAGTGCTATCCAGGCTGAATGCCTAATTAATTACCAAGACGTGACAGAATGGGGTGATATACATAAACAGACAACAGGCTAGCCCTTCAAATAAAATGCATATAAACTGTACTGTCAAGTCTTTTCCCAGGCTGGAGGGTGAGTCAACATTTTGTAAAAACACAGTAATGAATAGTATCTAATAAATAAGCGGAAAGGAAAAAAACCCCATCATCTTGAAAATGTTAGGCGCTGGGATGGCTGTTTCAAAAAGTAGAAATATGACCTGCTCTTAGCTGAACACATTTTTACAATTGTGATGCCATACATAGTTCTCAGTTACATTCTAGGCAGCTGCTGACTTAGCTGCTGACTAAAGACATTCTTTGTGCTGGCAGAAACTATTTCATAAGTGGCTGGACAAGATTAATGAGCTTGTTCTCAAATGTTTGCAACTTTAGTGTCTTTAGCGTGTAATTGTGAGATTTTTTTTTATTACACTGTATTAGAAAGTTGTATCCTTACAAAAACTGGGCTTGTCATTAAAACACAGAATTGCAATGTGTTCATTGCTAGGTCAACTTTTTATAATCTCAGTGCTCTTATAAGGATCAAGCTGTGTATCATAAGACCCAGTCATAAGTTGTGAGACCGAGCAATCACAAGCCGCCCTCTTCCTCAAACCTCACAGTCGCTTGTTATGGTCTCCCAACATTCCAGACATGTGCAAACCCTTGCCAATTCATTGCACACCACTGAGTGCAGTTCGCTACGGCTGGCTAGCAAAACCGAGGAAACTTTTTTTAATGAGAATCTGGCAACACTTTAATAATGAATAACATTTTATTTAATATTTTATGTTTCTATAAGTTCTTTGTATGCGTATGATCTTGCCGGTTGCATCACACGCTCACGATGCAGAGTGTATATTGATTTTAACAGGGCTTTCATTAATCATGGAATATTTTTGTTCAGGGGCCCCAAAACCCATCCTGGAAATGGTTTCTGGAGCTCAGTCCCAGACAGCTCCATCTGGAATGAAGCCCTGGATCAGAAAGTGTACTCAAGCAGCATTTTATGATTAACAATCTAATGTATATCTTCACATCACATTAGCATTTATGGTGACAGTATTACACTGTATAGTATAGCCATTTCGAACTGCTGGATGAATGTCTCCCCATGACACGTGGGTCAGTAGAGGTTATTTGATGGTACTTCACCATGGAGGTCAGTGCAGACTGACGAAGGGGTGTCGCCCAAGACCAGTTCACAGATCACTCAGCATTGACGATAGCCAGGGCCAGAATTCAAACTCGGGTTGTCCGACTCATAGCACGACGCACACACTACTGAACCACCAATCCACCTTGGTCGTTGAAGAGATAAAAGGCGCAGCGCTGCAATTGCAAGCTTATGGCACTGCTGGCAGAATGGCCTCCACTAGTCAGCTATAGAATGCCCCTCTGAATTGTACTTGGCCTATTCTTCCATGCTGGCCAAACGACTTTGGAAGAGGTGGGAGTTACCCACAGTTTACCACACCGCGTGTGAACCTATCTATCGACCGAAGTGAGAATGTATCGCTTGTATTTACAGTTTATTTCTCACCCAGTCCATACACTGTATTTGCACTGTTAGAATGACAGAGGGAAAAAAGATAATAATAAAGGATTCAACTTTGTTCAAAGAGCTCAATGCAGTGTTAAGTAAACTCGCATAGAATATTAGACGTTAACTATAAAGCACAAAGGATTTCACTAGTGTTACACTGCATAATGTATATACATTGCCATGTATTGCATATGCCCTCAATGTAAAAAGCAGCTGTCGACTTTCTGTAACTGCAATGGATTTTGAATAAAATATTGATGATTCCATGAATGCTGAAGGCGTTGTTAGTCTCGTACACTCCCTTTTTGAAAGAAAAATGTACGTTTAAAAAATGGTGCAATCACACAGACTTTGGCGGTGGAGCAGTGGGCCAGCGGTTAGCGCACTGCGAACACAGCGAACGTGAGTTTGATTCCCAGCCGCGGCTAGCATCAGTGGTGAATGATGTCTGAATCAGTCTCCAACCCAGCTTCACCAAACCAACCTACACTGACCGACGTGGTGACCTATTAAGTATTGTAAAATATCCCCCATGTCCAAAGATAGATATATGTTTATTATACAGCAGAAAATGCCCAGTGACCTTGCAAGCTCAGGATGCGGGATTCCTGTGGCTCAACAAATGCTGAAAAGGTATAGCAAAGCCGGAATCCAGCAGTGGATTGATAAAGAGCTGTGTTTAAATACATGTTATAATTTTATCAAGTTACTTACCTGTGTTAATTATAACACGTAAACTGTTAAGTAAAGTATGCGGGCTTGGGTGGGACAAGTTTGCCACGAGAGATAATGAATGATGGTCTCGAATAATGACCAAGTGGCAGCCAAGCAACGGACGCATCTGAGTGGACGTCTGCCAGAGAGATTGCGATGAGCGATGCAATCGGCTCATGTGCAGGTAGTTAGGTGGATTATGACATCGCAGGATGATGAGAGATTGCTTGGACAGCAATTCTTCCAGCATTAGATTGACCGAGGCTTGAAATAACGTTGATGACTGCATGCAAAAAATGCCCTTGTTTTTAAGTGCGCGTTATTGACACATTCTTCTTCTTTGCGATTCTTCAAAGCACGATGGTCAGCTTCTGGACATCGTTGTCTTTCAGCTCCTCGGCTTCGAAGTGTTTGGTTCATAGTTAAGCTCTATATCCCTACAATTAAAATACGAATACGTTAATGGTATATATAAAATAACAGTCCAAGTTTATTCAGTGATTTTATCCTTTTTAGCAGAGAGCCAATTTCACGTTCCTATGGCGACGGCATATCTACCAAAAGACAACCACTCTTTATTTCCCCACAAGTGGTGAATTCGTTATCGACCCCAAAGAGATCATGAACTGAATCAACCTCCATCCAGAATGTGAACTCACAACCTTCCGCTCGCGAGTCATTCTCTGCCGCAGAGCCATCTGGCCATATTAATGGCAAACGCACCGCACATTATTATTTTCCCCCACATTCACCCATTATACGTTGTTACGACAACATTAACATAACAGTGATAGCACACTTGTCCTGCATTGTATCTCCCGTGGTAAAACACTGGCCATGAATTTATAATGGGACAAAAATCAAAACGTGTTAATTATTTACTCCAATGCCACAAATGGCCGCTATTTCTGGTGCCTAATCAACCGCGCCGGACAAAGCAAAATATCCAACAATGCGTGCGATAAATTATGTTCTGCTATTGGATTGATTCGGTCAGATAGATTCAGTCGCGATACACTTTACACATCAAGCAAAACCGGGCTGCAACACAATGCAAATAGCCAGCAACAGTACCTCCCATTGAATAACCATGCACATACTTTTATATATATCCTTAGTCTGATGGGGCGTAACCCAATGGGTTATATATATATAGTATATGCAATGTAGCCGTTTTGCACGGTTTGGGGATTTCCCATAAATAATATCTATTAACATGGTTAATTTTCAAGAAAGCGAGAGAATTGTTGTGTCTCAGCCGAGTTAACTTTTAACAAGCACAGCCGTTAACAAGCACATTCTTTTTAGTGTATTTAGTCTGTTACAAATTGTGGTGTTGCAATTTTCGTGAAGGATAATGGCTTTCGCTCAAGACCTCCAAAGCTGCGATGCGCTGACAGAACAGCACAATTTTACACAATGCAGCACTCACTCCCACTAATGCTGAGATAAAAAATCACAATATTTCAACAAGAATCTTGCGTTCAGAAATGGTGCTAATGGAATTAGTAACAACCAGCAATAGTGGCTATTGCATGCAATCCCCATAGCACTTACTATTTGAACGCTCTTTGCCAGAGTAAATCATTTACGCACTCTCCCATGTGCACTGTCTGACAGATGTCCCGGATCAGAAACATGGACATTGACAATGAGAATGGAACAAAAGCTGAAAATGCACAAAGAACCGTGGAGAGATGTATGTCAGGAATTACTCTGAGAGACAAGACGAGGAACACGTGGATTAAATCAGATACGCTGGTTAATGACATCATTCATATGGTTAATAAAATTAATCGAGTATAGGCAGGACATATTGTGAGAGAATTATGAACAATGGCCTTTCTCAAGGCGTTCTACGAGCACCGTCACTGTTTAACTTATATATGTGACCTGCCACTTATACCATCGTATACGTTCGTACATGCCGATGACATAGCCCTGACAGCACTGGTCATAAACCTCGAGAACACTGCCAATACTCTAACAGCTGATCGAAGGTTAATGGATGCATATTTCTGTGGCTGGAAACTCCGAGCCAATCCTTCCAAAACCATCACAAGTGCTCTCCACGTGAACAACCCTGTTTGTAGCTCAGTGCGGGATGACCTCACTCCAAGATATCCAGGGGTTATCATGGACAAAAACCGCGAGCGTCAAGCTCCACATAAACCAGACCTGTGCGAAGACCAATTCCAGAATCACCCTGATACAGATATGTTCAGGAACGACCTGGGGCGCCTCGGCTGATGTGCCGTGAACGCAATGATCCACTCGGTGACAGTCACTGCCTCAGCCTCGTCCGGAAGCTCTGACACACACCTGACACACGCACAATTAAATAATGCAATGCGTATCTTAACCAGGACACTCAAACTGGCACGAATCCCCCTGGATGCCTGTTCTGATGAACGTTGTGCCACCAAATATCCACGGAGACAACTTAAAAAGAGTTTACACGTTTTCTTGCTAACGCCAGCAACCTACCCATCAACCTATGCCTCACCAACGCACCCCGCTGCCGATTCTAGACCCAATCCCCCTCTTGGGTCCGTGCTGTCACCATCCTAGCATCTCACCGAAAATAACGCAAGCAAACAGGTTGGAACAATGTGGAGGTCCAGAATAAACACCTCATTAGAAACCCAAACATCGCACCTCCTGGATTTAACATTTCTCAAAGACACCGTACTGATGGAGGTTTTCACAGCTGAATGCATGATAGTTGCTTTTCAAAGCTGTTCTTTTGGGATAGCCATGTTGAGCGCTCACTTACTCTCTCTCCTTCACGACGTTTCGCCCCCCACAAGACACACTCGGAACACAGGACGCCCGAGGATGCCTCCAACGTGGGAGGGAAAACGTCGCGAAGAGAGAGAGGGAGCGCTCGAAACGGCTATCTCAAAAGAGCAGCCTTGAATAGCAACTCTAATTAATGGAACCAACAACCGCATCAACAGGCCAATGCGCACATGCACATGTCCTTCATAAATGGAAAGTGAAAGATAAACAACAGCAGTGTGATTGTGTCCATGCAACCCGATCTATGGACCGTACAGTAAATCACTGTAGCCTGCACTCCGTCAATGCATGAGGATTAGAAAAACGACACGGACTTTTCTGCTGAAACCCTGTTGTGGCTAACAGACCTCGACAATGGCATTTAGCCCCAGAACATACTGCCATAGATGGCGATAGAAGAGAATTGCTATAAGGGACGATGGCCAGTGGACAAGACTAATGACCGAGAAGGAACACCTTAGAGGTCAAGAAACACCGAGGAGGTGGAGCAATGAGATCGCCTCGTGTGCAGGAGCCAGATGGATCGCTACATCGCGGGATCGTGAGAGATGGCGATGGCTTCGAGAGGCCTCCCATTAACTTTCAAATGCCGGGCCGACGTTGGTTGATGTTGGTTGACGTGGGCCCAATGTCAACCAATGCGGGCCCAATGTTGCACATTTACTTGGCTTTATCCAGCAGTGCATGGATCATGGCCGATAGTGACTTATGCGCAAGGTTGTTTGCACGTCCCAAATTAACTTCACATAGATGTGAAAACATCTGCACACTTGCATCCCAGTGAAAGACCTTATTCGTAAGGATTTTGGCAGACAAGGCACTACTTTCGCTCACAATGTGCCAGTTATTCCCTAAGCCGAGAGCAGGAAAGGCTTTTTGCCAAGATGGAAACTTAGACCAGTTGTAACTTTCACGACATCTACCTTACCTGCAAGTTGTTTTATAACCTCACAAGTTGCGTGTTTTTCCTTACAACACTTCTTGTTGATATTGATCTATTAATGAAATACCTTTGCACGCTTCACACTGCAGTGTAAATGGGTAACGGTGTTGAGTAAACATTTGGATATTTCAGTATTGGCGTTACATCATTTTATATTTGGACCGACAGGATTAGGTTGCGTGAAGGAGCTAGATGGATTGTTGAATCGCGTGACGGTACGAGATGACGATGGCTGCTGGAGGAGGACTTCAACCAGCAGTGGATAGATCATTGCTGATGAGGAACTTTAAAAAAACATTCTGAATCACGTGCTATGATGAAGGGTCATTGCCCGAAACGTCACCTTTTATTTATTTTTCATTCTTGAAAATATATTTTTTTGCATATCATCACGACAAGTTCATTTCAAAGTGAATGCGAGTGTTAAAATATTCTGTTTTAGTATGGTAGTTGTCCTCGAGCTCCACAATTGACAAGATGTGTAAAGAGTCTTGTTGAGAGACGCTCTAATAATATGTCGAGGGTATTGTGCAGAATTCTATATTAATATGCCCCATAAAGGGACACTTTAATTGGTTCATCAAGATTTTTGCCACTACAAAACCGATGACCCATCTGGGATTAACAGCCCTGCTCCTTCAAATGCTTTGAATTTCTTACTGAATAACAATACCGTTGCGATTGTATTAACTTTCTCATTGAATTTGTTTTAACTCCAAGCTAGTGTGCGTATTTCACATGATGACTAAATCAAATGCTCCGACAACAAACAAAAACTACGACTGGGTATGAAAAAATAAATAAAGTTTTGTGCCTGGCAAATTAAACAGAATAAAACAAACCATTAAACCAATTTAAAAAAGGATAAAAAAGAATGTGAAAAAGTTAATGCATAGGGTTCTCTATTAAAAGTTATTGTGCCAGGACTTTTGAGATAATTAAAGTTCAACCCTGAAATATTAAAACAGAACTACTTAGCTGCAATCCAGAATTGTAAGTTGTATAATAACCTTGGCATTTTTCCTTGGCAATTATTTAAATTTTGCCTTTGAATTCCCTTTCATCTCTTAGGTCACCGAATTCATTTTTTTCACCTACTGTGCAGAAAAATGTCCTTATCGTCACGAGTGCTTTGAAATATTTTATATTTGTAAATATCTTCTTAGCATATAAATTTGAAATGCCACATATATATCACCTCAATACAAATATCTAAAAAAAAAAAATCACTGCATTATTACTGTATATACAAATGTGCCCAGCAGAATTGCCTCAGTTTTGTCAAAGCCCTCTAAGGAGACCTGCCCCCCATAACCTGTTAACGGCATGACATGCCCTTTTGCCTCGGCAAATAAATAAATAAGCTGCTCACTCACCGGGCCAGTGCACAAAGCAAACAAGGACGCCTCGTGCACATTCTACCAGTTTCTGTTCCATAATAATTTACACAACACAGCCGTCATAATTATCCCTTCTGCCTCTACATGAGAAACATCTACAGCCATTTTAATTAGGTCAGCTGGGAAATGTTCTAATTAAGTACACTAGGCATGCACATTTTATTCTTGTTAGCAAATGTGCAAACACTCTAAACTATGCTCGCACACACAAGACTCGCGCCTCTCACTGCTATTTGGCGCCAAGCCCTAGGATTGCCCTACATCGTGAGTGATGATGGCGTAATTAGCACGACACGAACGAGGGCTCCAACTCACGCTTTGTTAAGCCAGGGGCCATTTGCATGGATGCGGTGTCATTGGGTAGGGTTGAGAAAAATAACAAATGGGCTTCTCGGGGTTTCTTGCAAATTATTTTCTTGACTGCATTTATATAAGTCATTGAGCCTGACCCCGTAACCCTAGCTGGCTGGAGAGCTGTGAAATCCAGTCGTCAAGGGTACCACATAAATAATTAGGGCACTTGTTATACTGCTGATGGCAATACTGCTGTAACTGCTGCTGTTGCAGTAGCAGCTGCTGACGATGGCGATCACGAACATGCCCTTTATCGGCATTGAGGGCACTATGATAATGTCTCCGCAATGGCAATGCTTTGCATCAAGTTATATATGTAAGCGTGATGGTGTCCGATAATAATGAATAAGTTTGTGACTGCAAGTCACCCTTACTTAACCTATCCTTGTCTAGCGGCATCCACAAGGGAGCCTGCGTTAAGTGCCTACTTACATAATCAATCTACTGGTTTATTCAAAATGAAGTGGAATGAAACGTTAAAAGTAATCCAATTAACATAACTGCTTTTGCAAACATTTTCTCTCCGATTAAAAAAATAGGTCGACTCTCAAGAATAATAAGAGAGCGCCAGCCAAAGGACCCTGTGATGGTCTGGCGTCCCATCCTGGGTACAGAATAGCCCTGCCTTGCACCCTGTGTCTGCCGGGATAGGCTCCGGGTCACCGCGACCTTGTACAGGATTAAGCAGTTTCTGACAATGGATGGATCGCAGCCAAAGGAATGGATTGCATCCGACTGGCCGTCCGTTGAGGAGGTGGAGCGATGAAATCGGTTAACACATAGATGCTAGGTGAACCATCGTATCGCTGGAACATGAGAGGTGGTGGCTCAGGGACCTCTTCATTCAGCAGTGGATTGGCCATGGCTGATAAATCAATTAGAGGTAACAACATAGGGTATCATAAATGTCGTGAAACACCCTTTGTTATAGGAGAACATGCACAAGTTGAGACATTGTGTTGGCTGTTAGGAAAAGTAATGAGACACGGGCTTGGCGCGTCGCTAGGAGGAATAACGGCCGGTGGTGAACATAGACGACAGAGTGGCAGCTAAAGCAGGAGAGGTCAGACGCCGTGGGGATGCAGTCATGTGATCAGCACGCGTGCCCGAGCTATATGGATGCTTGCTACTTGAGTCCGCTTGAGTAGGCCTTCATCCAGCAGTGGATCGATCACGGCTGGCCTATTGTTATACGAATTCATGTAAATAAGACATTTTAAGTACACTTAACGAGGAACAGCCCTTGGTGTACTATTTTCACAATTTCGCATGGCAATGACCAAGCACTGTACATCGGAAATACCGGGATTTTCTCATTGCATAAGAGATGAAGAGGCATTTTTCATGTTTCAATAATAAAAATGGCAATTGTTAACTCAGGAAAACGTCATCGAATTTCGTGACTCATTTCAGGAGGGCCCTGCATTGGGATGTTTGACATATTTCATTAATGCCTGTTTCATTATTTGGGATTGGTTGAACCTGGAGAAAACCCACAAAAGGCCATAACACTCAGCACTGCCACCGCCTGGCCCCCTCATAGCCATATGCCTACAACACCTATCAAGCCAATCATAGTGCTAACCAGGCTCAACCCTGCTTTGCTTTCAAAATATTATATTTGGCCATATTTCGGGTCGTAGGCAATACACAATTTTAAAATTGTCAAGAAATACACAGTTCCAATTTGAGCTTCCAACTAGCTTTTTTTTTCTTCTAAAAACATTCTCCAAAAATTCCGTTCTATAAAAATTCCGAGGGAAAAAGAACGTTGGTGGTGGGAGACTTGTGGCATACGCGCAGCACAGGCCCAACACTTCGGCTGGGCTGATAAATAAAATTAATGACGACCAAGTTGCGCAGCTTATTTTCGCCACGCGCACGTGCGTCTCTATTACAAATGTGCAATGTCAACGGCAGAAGCATGGACACGTCTGGCAGCCAGCTATCGCAAGCAAAAGCTATCATCGCGCGATCATTAAGTACGGCCAACATCGCAGTGTCATTCTTTTAGCTGCTGACACATTTCTACAATAACGACTGCGCAGCCATTACTCCATTTGCTTTGATATTAATTTGAGTTTGAGGCAGAGATACGAGAAAAAAATAGTTTATGGTTGGGTTGCTGGCCAAACAATATGGGGCTGGGGGAAAATATAAATGATTAGAGCCCCTTAGACCGATGTGAGGAGGATGTGTGCATGGTAAAGGGATACTCTGTGCGGGTGCTGTCGGTAAATGTTGTCTCTGTCATCGTGTAGCAGTCGGGTCCAGTTTCCGCTGGTCAATATATGGATTTGATGCAGGCAGTAAACATCTAGACAAATACTGACAATGATTAATTACTTTTGAAATGCCACTTTTCTCTGTTTACTGCCTCAGCAGCATGCAGTGAAATAAAATGTCATAGATAAGATGTTTTTCGCTCTCAAATAATGGCCGAGGCAGAAAAAAAATTCTCAGTTACATTCCAGTTTTCATTATAAAAAAAAAATGAAATGTTGCGCAAGGCATGCCCAGGTCATGCAATTATATGTAATAATTAATGTAATAGCAAAAATTTACAACAATGGCTTTCCTAACGACTGAGCAACATTCAGATCCAAACGATTCTCCTGTACTATCACATGCGATAATCTCTTTGTATGCTATTCCGTTTGAACATGCACCCACAAAGCAACAGGCTACACTTGAGCATTTCCACTTTCCTAAAAATAAGACTTGCATTTTTTTTTAAATGTCAATCGCCTACACGTGTGTGCAAACACGAATGCACGTGTCGTGTAGGCACATAGATACATGCACGCACAAGACAAATGGACGAAACGGCTAATGTTAGGACCGGCGCCCATCAGCTTCCTTCCTAACATCTTCGTAACGGTGTCACGAACACGTATCGCCAACCATCACTGAAGCTTAGCCCGTGTGACTTGGGACTCTCACCCAGCCATGTGCAAGCACGGTGAGGCCAAAGGTCATACATTTAGGAGTGTGGCATGCTATGTTAACTCGCGGAACATCAGCGGGCAGATTGGCTGCACTCACTGGATGCATTTGGAGCTGCTGAGACAGCGTTTTCCTACACTGAGCAAACACAAGGCTTTTTTAGTCTCGCGTGAAGGTGTCTGTCCATTAATGCCCCTTTTAGACTGACAGTGAGTGAGCAGACTGGTGTGAAGGGCCTTAGCACCGAGTTAAGTTTTAAAATGTCTCATTTAAAATGTAGTAAGGATGTTTTTTATTGCTAATATTATTATAATAATTTAACGTGTCTTTGTGCTGAGAAATATGACATCACCCGATGGCAAGTGACATCGCTATTGGTAAGAAACGTACGGAAGTGACATAATACATGACAACCTCCTTTGATGCCATTCTTTCAGATCAGTCTGAAACAATAATATTTTTTGGATCAACTGACTACAACATACCATGCGATTTGTTATCGGCTGGCTACTGCCCTCTCTGCTTGTAATGAAATTACATTCTCACGTCAAATCAGAACGTTACTGGCACATTGTTGCAGTTCAGTTGTACATCTCCTAAAATATATAAATATACGTGTATATATTTCACATGCGATTAAACTCTGAGAGCCGGACGATTAACTTTGATAAGTGACCACTCACCCTTTTTCCCAGAGCCTAAAAAGCCATGTCTACCGATTTGACTGCTTGCATTATAAATTAGGTGCTTAACTAAGTGATGCCAATATAATTGTATATGCAACATAACGCCGTTGACGTACAGAGAGGGCCTGGTGAAATAATAACTCAAGCCACATTGGACTGGTGCAAGTGTGTTATTCAAGCCTTTGGCTTTGCAATAAAAATGAACACAACATCGGTCGCAGGACAATAAGACAAATGGAAATGCTAAACTTTAGCTTATGAAACGATTCAATCTTGTGTTTCATGCTCTGATTTTGAAATTCAACCTTTCAAAAGGTTGCTTATTTATTTGTTCCCTCAAACAGGTATAAAATAACGCATGTATGTTTTATAAGGTTTTTCAAGATGCCTAACATGACACAAATGCTCGTCCCAAACCACATGCAATACCACACTGCCTCTCCTGGCCAAAAGGCATTCGTCACATGTCTTCCTGGGCTCGGTTACCTTAGAAAGAAACACATTTGTATCATCCCGTATATTTTACATGTTATTGAGTCACTCGTTTTGCCATCAAACCTAACCCGTTAAAGATTAACATTGACAATACAAATCTGAAAAGTCAGTTGTAAAAAACATAAGAGGAATGCAATCATGAAGCTTTCGCAAAATCATAAACGCAGTCCGATTGCGTGGCATTTGGTAGTAATCACCTCATTTTATTTTTTTCCTCAACCGAGTTGGAGGTTTGCCTCCGCTTACAGCTTCAGAAGTCTGGCCTGAGATTAACCAAATCTGACGTTGTAATCATGCACATCTGGTTTCCAAATTGAGGGCGAACAAAGCAACGCACTTAATAAAAACCCACGCAGAGCACATTCAGCCCGACACAGTACCATTGAAACAGGGCACTTAATCATACCAGAACACTGATTATGTACATTTGTAGGTGACAGCTTTTGATCAAGGACAATAGTTACATCAATATGTCTTGAGCCGTACAACGTCGTGCGATAGGGGCTGGCAGAGTGGTGAAACATATGTGGCGCTGGGGATTCGATCTCGCCTGCCAAATTACATACTTTTCAGGGTGTTTATAAAAGTATGAATTTAAGACAATTTCAACAATTTCCCAAGCCTAGAGTTGATTTTGGGTGGGTGGAAATAGCTGCAACATCTAATATTTGACTTTTTGCTGTTTGATTTATTTTCATTCCATTCTAACATCAACTTATTTCAACCACAAAAGCACAGCGTGTTATTTGATCAAGCTGTAAATTTGGGGTGAAACGTGTCATCTTGATTTTGTATCACACGCAGAATTCAAGAAGAGCAATTTAAAAAACCTGCATCTGTGTCAAGCAACAATGGAGAGAACCCCCCCACATTTCTGTAGAATCAGCTTGGGGTTCAAAGCAAGAGTTTTGTGCCAGTAGGCAATAATTTATTCTGCAAAGCATGCAATACACCAATGGATCCCATGAGAAACAGCCTTGAGACTGCCACAAATACGCTACACTTGTTTGCATCGCAAGTGTTAAGGATACCAATAATTGCCAGTCCCCTGCTCGTTGGGTCTTATTTGAAATAAGACAGCTATCAACTCATTGCCCGTAAGCCCTTGCATGACAATTCATGTTTCAGAGCCACAGCTGCCCCCC
>JAZEWU010000009.1:6738028-6755951 GCA_036362915.1 Geotria australis
CCAAACCGGAATGATTTATCTATAACATCGTCAGTAGTGGCGATAATGAATAGCTTATCCTCCCAATCATTACTGTCACACTGTTGCTTACTCTTGCTTAAAACCTATTCAGTCTCTAAAAGACATTGATTTATTTTATATGCATAGGCTATTTACTTTTTTATCCTGTTCACAAGTAGTGTATATTTTTGGAAGGACGTATACGTTTTACCATCGTAATTGTTTTCCAAATACAGTCACTTTGATTTAAGTAATGGGCACTTATTTGAACAACAAAAAAGTTAAACACAAACCCAGTAAGAAAATGAGTGAAAACGGTGTGTTTCAAAAAATCCAAAATGGTCTTTTTTTTACTAAGGTTGCCACCTGGGATACAAAAATCCAGGACAGCTCATGGGAATAAATTCCACAATACGAGAAGAGGAGAGAAATACTTGTAAATGCATCGTCGTGCGTGGTGTGTGACAGCTACCTCAAAAAGAGGATGATCCTGGGAAAAACCCCGGACAAGTGAAAACCCTTTACAGTGCAGTACTACATTATATTTTGAAGCCAAGAGTTGAAACGGGCCCCCTTCTTCCTGCATTATACCTCTGATTTTATTTAATTTAAAACCCGTGCGATGTTGTGGACCCCCTGTGAGTTCATCTAGTGATGGGGCGCAGGAACAGAATTGTGTTACTCAAAGCCTTCGGGGAGTGTGCACTCGGCGGGCTTGAATAAGTGAGGCCTCTGCACAGGCAAAGGCCTAATCTAGATGCAGGGAAGCCTGGTTAAATAATTAAGTGCCTGTCCAAGAAAATCCCATGACGCCCAGGTGCACAAGGGCCATGGATGATCTACCTTGAGATCAATTCTTGCCAATAATCACCTTTCATGGCAAGGGTTTGCTTTTGGCCCCAGAGAATACCCCCCCCCATGCGGTGAGCCAGTGAGGCTACTCAAGCGGGGTGACGTCAACACGTCACTTAGACAGTTCTCTGTGTTCCACAAACAGCCCATCACTGGGCCACTCGTGTTGGTGCTGGGCAGACTTCGAAAGGGGGGGCTTTCAATTCATGATATTAAAGTGAGATGACAGAAGAGATATCGACAAGTGATATGAATGTAGGGAGATGACAAATGCACACAAAATAGAGACCGTGTGCAATTCTAGGAGATATATTCGGACAGGATAGAGAGATTAGAGATTCATTCGCGTTTTAAGATAATTAGTTTGTGTTTAAGGGCGGCACGGTGGCGCAGAGAGTAACGCTGCTGGTTCACAGCAAGAACGTCCCGGGTTTGAATGCCGGCTCGAGTTTGCATGTTCTCCCAGTGTCCGCATGGATTCTTGCCAGACACTCCGGTTTCCTCCCACAGTCCAAAGACATGCAGCTGCATGGGTTAATTAGCCTGCGGACTAAATTTCCCCCTTTGCTCGTGATGGACTGGCGTCCCACCCTGCGTATAGCACTGCCTTGCACCCTGTGTCTTCCGGGATAGGCTCCGGCTCACCGCGACCATATACAGGATTAAGCAGTTTCTGACACTGAGATGAGATGAGCTTGTGTTTATGACTAACTCGTACGTGTTAATATTTCTCTGACCCTCATTATGAATTTGGAGTCACTTGAGCTCCTTGGGGGCCATGCACTTTTGCTTGGTTTTCCGAAGACTCGTGCCACCACCGTTCACCACATTTAAAAACAACACTGAGCAATGTCCTGTAATTATTCACACTAGAAGCGTAAATCACTTACACATTCATTAATTGTACCCGGTCAATGTATCACCGTGCATTACCCATGGATGTTTAAGCGCCTGTGCCTGTGAAAATTGCCAGTGAAAATATTACAGTATAATATTTACCCATAGCCTATAGCCACAGAACACGGTTGGCTTTACCCAGATTTGTTTTAAATTGCAAACCGTGCACCCATTGTGAATATAAACGTTGAATTTAAATCATAACATTAGTGTAGCACCCTGGTGGCTGAACATAATGTATCTCAATAATAACCTGTCATGTTCTATTGAAAGTCATTAGAAACTGAATATTTTATTCCAATCTGCATATCAATGAGCATACTCTACCTCATTATTGCTAGGAAATAAGGTTATTTATATTCAGTGTTTGACTTCAATTTAAAGACTGCAAACCCCTGCAGAGTTACTGTTTTAACTGTGCAGCCTTAAAAACCCAACACAACAAACTCCTATAGTCCTGCGTACAATTTTATTTTGAAATGCTGCAAGTGCAGCCCAAGAACTGGCACACATTCATCGCTAATGTTTACAATTTGCATTTTATTATGAATGTGCACACCAACTCCGCAGAGCCGTATTCTCCAATGGGCGCGCGTGTGTGCAAAGTTGTGCCTTTAAGAGTGTTTAACAAGGGAAAAGCAACACTTTTCAGACCGGTTAGAATTATCCACAAACCCCCGTCTGCGCTGGGAAATGATGTCAGGGACGTAACTTAATTTGCGCCGTGCATCTGTGTGGAGAATAGGGGATCTGGTCGTCTCGTTTCACCCTTTCACCTACAAATCCCCTGAATGCAAGGGGAAAAAAATAAATTGTGACAAGCTAGGTCAAGTGTAATTGTTCTTCGCGAAGCCCTTGTGTTCCTCACCATGAGGACACAGCAGCCCATACACCTTGGGTAATTATCATGCCAAAACAGCTTCCTAATTTCCTTTGTAGAATTTACCGAGAGCAATTGTGCAGATGGCAGAATGGTCTGGCATGCACCCAGGTGTCTCGTTTTCAAAGCCTCTTCCTGCTTGGCAACGACTCCTAGAGGGGAGAGCCATTTTAGCTACCCAGCAAGAGGGTCTGTAAACAGATAGTGAGTTATCATATGTGTTGTGTCACGAGGCGTAAACACAAGGCTACAGCACTCTCAATGCCGTGTAATAACGACATTGCAGTACCGCGTTTTCTAAAACGAAATACGGTACTGACGATGACACCGAAGACGATGACAACGACTATTGATTTATGCATGCTTGTGGACAATACATATTGGAGGATAAGTGATGATGATGTATGATTGCCGATGATGGATGTTGATGGTGAAAGATGACAGTGGATGATAGAGTACGGGACGGATGATGGATGATGATACAGACCAAGCTGATGATGTTTAATACACACAATTTCATCACAATGACTGCTCCCACATCAATTCACAGTAATGACGAAGTCTTGATTTCATAACGTATTCAGGAAATTTCAATATCAAATGTGTAACGTATTATACTGAACAGCATTCAGACTGACATCAGTAAAGTATAAACTGACACGATTATTTATATATATTTAAATACAGTATGTATTTTCATACCAAGCATATATGTGGGCTTTTAAGAGGATAAACAAGATTTGCACCCAAAAAATGTTCAGGAAAGGAAAAAATAGAACATTGTGGTTGTGTTTTTGGCAGAAATATGAGTTGAAAGTGCGATTGTGGAACGCACGGTATGCACTTTGTGTTATTTCAAACTGCAAACGTCTCCATCACTAAAGAAGAGGGATCTTCTAATACCAATCCAAAGACATGCTGCCTATGTTAATTATCCTGCCTAAAATTGCCCCCGGTGCCCTGAAATATTGTAACTTGCTTACCCCTACCCGCTGGACAACTGTTAAAAAGCGCTAGATAGCTCAACGGTTCCTTCCAGGTTTAATAAAGAGCTGACTGATACAAGCCGCATCTATCAATGAGCATGCATATCACACAGCATACAAATGTGTGCAAACAATAAACACGGCAGCCAATTCTGAATAGAGGAATGGGCGTTGTATAACATAAAGTAATCGTCGTCCAATATCTATCCACTGCTGGATAAAGGCCTCCACCTATCATTAACATTCCTCGTGGTGGTGCAATGTCACAATCCATCTCGCCGAGCTAATCGCGTCACTCCATATCTGCGATTGTATCGCTCTGGAGCATGTTTTCTCCTTTGGCTTCCATTCCATCGTCAGTCGCGTCCCATTGGCCATCATCCGTTCTAGTGTTGTATCTTGCCCACCAGGCCCACTCAAATGTTCTCTTTACCCATGGGCAGCAGGGTGTCTATGTAGTGGCAACATCTGCGCCTCACAGAAAGAAAGCCCTGCCCAAGGCGGTTTGATCCCCGCCTTGGGTGGCTTTCTGTGTGGACTTTGTGTGTTTTCTCCCCGTGTTCTGCGTCGGTTTCCTCATTAATTAATTGGCCGATGACATCGTAATATATAAGACGCAGTGTCTGGCGCGTTGGTGCCGGCTAACTGCATGGCTTGACTCCCCCCCTCTCTCTACAGGTTACCTCGTGCCTCCAAGTAGTTTTTTCTTTGAATGAATACCTTCAAAATTCAATAAATATGTGCCACGCATTATAAATTGTATTATTCCTCTTTTACTTATCTCTGCTTTAATTCTAAGCAATGCATTTATCAATAATAATGATGTAGTGCCGTCCAGTGAATGAACGGACCTCATCTGGGGACATTTACTTTGGAGATGTTGCAATGAAATTAGCTCGTGTGCCGGTGCTGTGTGAGTTGTTACATAACACAATTCTGTGAGATGGTGGCACTTGGGAGAATAATGCTACAACCTCAACTATGGCAGCAGTAATCTACTAGTATGCTAATATTTTATCACGGCAAGAATGGTGGAGGCTTTCATTCAGCAGTGCATTGATGATGATGGTAATGATTTTTTGCACTCTTTAAACTTCTATAAGGATGCAAAAACAGAAGAATCTAAAATAAATATTGCTTCCTGAGACTCTCATCTCATTATCAGAAACCGCTTAAGCCTGTACAGGGTTGCTGTGAGCCGGAGCCAATCCCGACAAACAGAGACTTTAAAACAAAATAATTCATTTTTAACATGAATTAATGAAGCAAACGTTCGAGAGCAGAGCATACCGCATTTAAAAGTTGCGTAAATAGATTTGAACACTTAAAAAAACACTCCCAGAGCATGTTTTATTACAGATAATGGAATGGTCTATGCCCATCTGCCTTGCATGCATCACTGCTGAAAGTAACCTAATTGTAACAATCAGTTCATCAGCTACTCCAGCAAACAACCATATTGGCCCAATGCAATTACAGGTCAGTACCGTTTCCTATGATACACTTCTGGCCGCATTACACCAGCATTAGGTTATACGTAAGAATAGGTCAAAAGAGATTCCGAGTGGTTCCGGCTTCGGAGCATTAAGCCAGCACGGCCAAGAGCCTTGGTTTGAATCTGGCTGGCCACTTGTGATTAAATGAGCGTTCTCAAGCACAGCAGGTTGATGGTCTTAGGCTATTGAATGATTTTCAGCCTTTTACCAATCCACTGCTGGCTGAATGAAATCCACCCCATGCTGTGTTAGTCATGGGTGGGGGTTGCTTGACCCTACTTCACCACGCTGGTCAATGTAGTTTAGTAATCAGTGAAGCCACTGAGGTTATTACCATGGCCGGAAATTGAACCTAGATTGTACTGATGTGGGTTTTCGCGGCTCGATTCATAAAACCCCAAAAAAAATTATTGCTGATTTTCCGTGCTCTGTCGTTGTTGGCATGTCGTTCTCTCTGCAGCTCTGTGCAGCGCTTTGTGACCCTCGGGTGAAAGGCGCTATATAAATGCTATTATTATTATTATTATGATGGTTGCTCTTCAGAGCTGTTCTTTCGGGATAGCCGTGTTGAGCGATCCCCCCCTCTCCCTCGCGACGTTTCGCCTCCCACGCCTGACGACGCAGAGAGGGAGATCGCTCTACACGGCAATCCCGAAAGAACAGCTCTGACGAGCAACCATCATGAACCTAGATTTCCAGGTTTACAGCGCAGCGTGGTAACCAGTGTCATCACTCCACCGCCAGCCAGGTCCACTTAATTTGGGAATGTAAAATTGGTTTGATTGACATGTGATATAGGTCTTCAGTGGGGCGTGTGGGAAAGTGCACTGACCCTAGAGTGGGTGAGAGGTCACTTGAACGCTTGTCAAAAGAAGTTCTGCGATATTACTCTCTGGGGGTCTTTATCTAACACGGCCTGATGCTTAAAAGGAAATACCTTTGTCTCATGACGTGCCACTGATAGTACGATTAGAATAACATTGGAGAAAATAACACAATCAAAAAGTTAAACACAGGGATGGTTAGTCACGCTAAACTGCAGCCTCATATGGTATCACACAATCCTTATCAATAATTTCACCTTGTTTCCATTCAATGATTATAGTCTTGCTAACCTTAATTATTTAAAATAAATCCTGCACACGTTTCTTCTCACGTATAGACAGCCCTTTTCATTTCCTGATCAAATTATTTAATTGTGCAAAAACACGTATTTGACATGACGCGCACACACACACACACACAGAAACAGGCGCGTCTGGTAAAGGATTCTGGGCCGTTTTCTTGTTTGCTTAACTCGAATCCTTAAAGTTCTTTGAAATGTTATGAGGCGTGTCATTTCATGCCGTGCATGAAAGCCAGACCCTCGTGGTATCACAGGCCACCAGATCTGTCTCAGTCTTTAAACACGGCTCAGGAGAATGAAAGCTGAGCCAGGCAAGGTCTGAGCTGCAGTATTGAAGGGCAGGTCTGATTTTACAGCCACGCACACTGAGCTAGAAACCCTGTCCTCTGCGTCAGCTGCAATTGGGGGTGGCAGGGTCCGCCTACACCAGGGCATACAGTGTGATAAATATTGCTGGGAGGGACTGGGGATTGTGTATTGATTTTTTTTCTGTACAAATCATCAGAACTTCCAGCTTTAAAACAACCGATAGTGCTTTACTTTTGACTTCATCACCTCCATGCGCCCTTTTCTAAGTGTCCCACAGCTAGCAAGCGCGCGCAGCCAGACTATGTGCACACGGCACCTTAGACTGCGAACGTTTCGCTGTAATTCCTACGGTTATGGGCTGAGAATTATTACAATTGGCCTCCTTCTTTAGCATGAAACACAAGGGAAATGATTTATCATGCTTTTACAGCTTGCAGATATAGTGTAGTGTGGGATATTTCCGTAAGTTAGTCATTTGTGTTTGACATCTAATATGATATGAAGGCTATTCAATGTCACTGACAATGGAACCCCTCCATGAGCAATGATTGTTGATGGATGATCAATGACCTCGCATAATTAAAGTCCTTTTAGAGTTACACGTGTAGGTTATTTATATTGTGTATAAAAATGATGCACAAGCAAGTATGGTCAAGTATGGTCACTAAACAGCCATGCGTGTACTTAGAATAGGCAGTGAAACCGCTGTCATTTTACATAAATCTCTCCCTGCATTCCATTTGCATTCATGTGAACACGATGTGCCAAGTTACACTGCACTGTGTAATGCCGCAGTGCTGATTCAACACAATATGTAAATGTTAATGGCCTTATGAAAGCTCATCGGTTGAAATTTGTATATGCTGAAATGTGCATTTTCTGTCATTTTTTCTATTCCACAGCACTTTATCACGCTATAAATATTCCTCGAATCCGCAGCTGAAAAACACTCGTTAACCATTCATGTGACACGACGGAGACGCGTCTGATAAATCCGCTTCTAAGTGTCGCGACCACGTCGAAAAAGTGTGCGGGGTGGCGAGAGCGATTTGCGACGGCGCTCTTAACGCGGGAGCTATTTAACGCACACCGCGAGCGAAGGCGGCAATCACAGCGGCGCGTAATCAATACTTTTAAATGAACACTGCAGCACGGGGCATTTTCATACCTCACCACCAGCGCCCGTGACACTAATCGTGGCACATGACACCGGCGATGATGACTTTCACCATATGCCACACCGCGCTCCAAGCTGCAAGGCCCCGTGTCCCTCAGCAGCATTTCTCTTGCTATGGGAGGTAATGATTTGCTGTCTGCGATGGCAGCGCCTAAAGGGATGGCTCATCCCCGAGCTCCAGCGCCCTTGATCCACGAAGAGAGACCCACCCCCCACCGCGTGCTCGCGTTTCTTGCGCGAACGCGCACACGCGGCTGAGAAGACCCATCCAATTTACCATTTACCGCACATCGTCTACCTCCTTGCAACCTTCCAATTATCACCTCGGCCCTGAAGCCGCACTAACGCGACACGCCCAGCGCATTATTAAGCCGCACGGCGATGGAGAGCGAGAGAAGCCGCGCTCGGCCCACCACACGCGTGGCATGACCAACACTTTTCAGCACTTGCCCAAAAATGTCACGGCTTAAAGTTATAATGTTGCTAACAGTGTACACCGTAGCGGATGTGAAATGAACGACACAATGTCAAAGATTCGGCCCTGGATCCTTACGGTGGCTTTGTTGGCAGTTGCTTAAATTAATGGGTGTGGAGGAGTGGCACGGTGCTGTGCGCGCTGATATGAACCTAGACGACCTGAGTTTGATTCCCACGGCTAACATCAGTGGCGAGTGATGTTGGAACTGGCTCTAGGCTCCCCTATCACGAACCTGAACTGTTAGAACTGGTACTAGGCTCCCCCTTCACCAACCTGAACTGTGCTGAGATTTTAACAGAATATTAAAATCATGTACAATGGGCAAAGGGGTAATGAGTAGCTTAGTGGTCTGTGAGCTCATTACTGGGTCAGTTCCAACAGTTGTTGGTCCAAGTTCCTGGCACATCCCGTTAAACTAAACAATGTTTGTGAAGTTACGTTAGCAATTGTGCACAGACACAGACAACAAAAACTCCACACATTTACTAATTAACACTGCTCTAATTTTAGCCCAAAATAACTAACGTTTAGGACAATGGCCTATCTTAATTTCACAAAAACTAGAGCAATGATCTTTCAACTATAAAGAAGGGTCATTTCCTGAAACATTGCCTATTATGTATTTTTTCCTTATAAGGCAGCGTTATTGTCAAATATGTTGCATTTGCTGTTATTAGAGTGTGTACTATTGACAGAGTCTCACGTGCTGCAAGGTGAACTCTGTGGAACCATCCACAAGGTCATTATCGTCCTCAGTGGTCATAACCCGAATCAGATGTATTTTTAATGAATAGCAAATAAAATTGCACGCACGAAAAATGTCAAACAGTTGTTACATAGTCACAGGAGGGAAACAGAGTACTGTGGAATAATAAATTAATGAGAGCAATGGTACAAGGTGAGAGGTGATTATTACTAAGGTAAGGCAACGGTTAAATATAATGAAGCATAGAGAAGAGAGAATGTGACGCATTGTTCTGGAAAGTTAGCACCGCAAGTATTTAATGCATATATTACGCATAACACAGAATTACGCAGCACAAAACGCGGCGTTAGAAAATGAACTCGCGTGTCACCGGCAGGAGAGGCTATGAAAGAGACACATTTATTTCTCACAAGTAAACAGAGAGAATTAGCGGGCAAATTGTTTTAGGTAGACACTAGCCATGGCACTTTGAGCCCGGTTCAAGCGTCAGCGCGGCATTTCTGCTGATTAATTAAATAAGTGGACATCGAGCTCTCAGAAGCCAGAGCTTAAGCCAGACTTAAAGGACATTAACGTGAGGAATAATGTTTTTTGGCAGCCAGCAGAGAAATCTCACTCCTCATTTGATCTGCTAAAGTGCACCAAGCAATTACTGTGGGTTCTTTATTACTCCGAGTGAAAAAACATTTGTTCTACCTAATCCCTATGACTACATCTGCCGCCCGGTGGAATAGGGACAGAAGATTGACGAGGGAGCTGAGGCACCATCTGGCTACGAAATTACAGTTTGCAAAAAACCCAGGAGAGCGCTGCCTTTGCCTACACTGCAACAAACCGGAGAATTGAGGCTCGGTAGCACAATGAAACGTGTTCTCATTGAATTATAACCTGACCCACAATAGACAAGATGCAGTAGCATTCAAAAATTCCACTCTCCTATCATTTTAGAGAACAGGCCATTAGCCATATCCACAGTGAGGTGTTGCAAATGGCAACTCACCGAACGTGACAAAGTATTACATCCTTTACAAAATGTATCGCTGTTATTCCGTTTAGCGGAGTGATTTTCTTGTGTTTTGTAAATCTACGTGGGAAACTCATTGCCTGCTTACCATGCATTGTTTATTAAGTACAAAATATGCCATTTGTTCACGAGCATACTTTTTATATATATTTAAGCGATAATTCATTTTTTTGAAAAGGTTATAGTATTTACTCTGATCACAGTAAATGCAGAGTTAAAAAGGGCCTTGTCAAAAAAGCAATAAAGCATAACATTAAGATCACACAAGATAATTTATGCACTTTTAAATGGTCACCAAGGTGTTATTGACATGGTGGAAATCCAATAATGATCCATCTGCCACCTACTCAAAAAAGGTAATTACAAACACATTATGTCAACCAGTGCACTAAGCTGTGCATCATCCACATTTACAGAATCAACGCACCATTTCAAATAATAATAATAATAATGATCTAAACAGATGGGAACAAATTTGTGTAAACATTTATTATTTTTAAATGCTGAAAAAAAACAAATAAGAAAAGCTGTTGTCAAGCTACAACAATTTAATTATTGGTTAACCTTTATTGCTGAGCGGAAGGGTCAGAGGTCATAGCCCCGGAGACAGTGGCTGGTGGATGGAAGAGAATGGGAAGCTGGCGGTGGAAAGAATGTGCGGCTAAAATGCAGTGACCTCGTTTGCGACCATGGGGCTTTGTACAACATCAATTACTTTGAGGAAAGCCACTAAAAGTTATACAATGTGACATTATATTTTTTCATCACACATTTATTAGTTCTTTGAGTAATGCGTTTATCATACTGATGGAGCTTTTCATGGATCGATGCATGAGAATTGCTTTCCAAATCTGTTCTTTCGGGATAGTCGTGTCGAGCGCTCCCGCTCTCAATGTGTTTTTTGTCATTGTGAGGCTATGTATCACAGGTGGCCAAACATGCTGACACTACGATCTGCATACCGACATGTTTACCAAGAGCCAAACGATACACACGCGAGTTTACACGTCATTCCACAGGGCCCAAAGACACGATCCGCTAAGGCAAAACATATCTACAGAGTATGCCTAAATATCTCTCTCCAGCGCTGGTGGTAGGAGCAATACCTCGGGAGGATGCTCTGAGCGAGTCACGTGGGGTGGTTACTGTGATCTCAATGCTTGTAAACTGAGCAAATCTAATCCAGTCGAATCTCCAGCTGATTTCCCGAACTTGCGACTGGGTTAGAGATGTAACGCATAAAAAACTAGACATCATTATCTAACCGAAACATTTAACTCCCTCATTAAATATAAAGCGACCAAAAGCTCCACGACAACAAGCAGTAGTAAACGCCCAAGCAGACAATAGCCATACCTCACCACTGTGGTGAGTGTACAGTATAGTACAGACTGAACCATCACTGAGTATTGCAATACAGGCTTACAACAAGATACACGTATCATCCTCGCTCTGGGTATCGTCCGATGTATAGAGTGACTGACAATATCTCAGTCTTTAACAAAATGAGCTGGCCATGCTTATGCCTCAGTAGGATTCACACCACAGCACATGTATAATGCTGTGAACCGCTCTCTTTAAACGTGTTACGTGGCATTCACCAATACACATGTAGTCTACATCGCGCAATCAAATGAATTACTCACAAGCACTGCGTCTTCAGGGTTGCAACTTGGCTGGATTAACACTTGGTTGCGGAACATTAAAGTGGCGACTGCACTTTCAAACAGCTGGGACTCCCTCTCTGTGGTCATGTGACCAGATCTCCAAAAACCAGTTTATCAATTCAACTTCCGCGCTCAATGCCAACTCCTGGCGAATGGGCACACATTTCAAAGAGGGACAGAAGCACACTGGTCACGAGGCCGGTTCGCTTGAGCGAGTTGGCTGCGGGGTTTTGAAAACACTCTGTAGACATCTGCGGGAGCGCGCCCGGGAGTGTGAACTCATGTCAAGGGCAGGTGATCCTGGCCGATATTGCTTCTGCCGATATTCCTTGTTTCAAATGTAGTGATATTTGAAAGTTAGAAATTATCTGCATCTCTCATATTTCAACTGCCTGGGAGGAGAGTTTGCTTAAAGATGTTGGTTTAACCAACTCAAGATACAAGGATAGTCGCATTTTCAAGTGACGCGTACGGTTTGTGAGCGGTGGTTTGGCCACCCTTATTGTGCATTAATTAATCTTCATCCAAAAGTAATGCGCTGCAGCTTCGTCTACCTTGATGATAATTCAAGACATTAACGAACATGTACCTTGAAAATAATTAAAAACTGACTAACCTACTTCCACATTTAATCCAGAATAAATACTGATTTCCCAGCCAAGCGGACGATACACGACCGCAGCATTGTCTGTGGCGGTGCCAAGTGCTTAGCCAGGAGACAGTTGGTGCCCAATTAATTTCTAGAGAGTTCAACGGCTGATCAAGGACAAGGCACACACCAGAAGATGAATGCACTCAAGTGCAAGCTTTGCCCTCCTGTCCGGCATTGTGCTAACCACGGTACAATAAGGCACAGCCACGCAGACGCGCAACGGAGATTCCACGTGCGCCATGGAGTTAGTGCATAAAAAAAAATTCCGTGTGATCTTTAATTGGTCCTTAAGCCTGTCATCCGCGTTCACCGCCTTGGTGTTTTAGCTGCGCTCTTGTCCTTTCATGGGGGCCTCCTTTACCTCCCGTTCATCTAATAAAGCTGCTGCGGGTCTTCGAGAAAAGCGCGCCGTTTCCTTTAGACTCCTTTTAAAAAGTCACCAGAGCACTCGAGCTGCCGACGAGCGCGTCAGGCGCCCAGCCCTCGACTCGGCGTTTCCATCGCAGCAGGCGACCACCACCAGCGCCTGGCAAAGCGAGGCCTTCTTCCCCAGGCAACTGTGTCAGCTGGAAGATTTTATCCCGCTTCCACAATGATTTTTGCTGCGGTTTGTACGCTCGACAGACTTTAATGGGAATAGCTGCAGAGTGTGCTTAAAGCCGCCTTTGTTTAAAGGCTAGTGCACCCCTTATTTATTGGCAAATCCTGGAACTGAGAATATTTATCCTCCGCCACTGCCAAGTATTGGCTCACGGCTGTTAAAAGTAACGCAGGGCTTTGTAAATCTTGAAACACTAATAAATGGATTTCACAAGGCGCAAACCATGGGTTAATTGTGCAGCTGTTGTTTTAGATTGGCCATGACAAGAAATCTATGGCACAGGACAGCTTGTTATGTAGCATGGGCTTTCTGACCTTCAGTGTACAGTATGGCATGAATCAATGTCACACACACTCTGCGCTGAAACTACCACCAACCCTTTTACTACTATATAAAGCTATCAGAAAGAATAATATTGATTTTAGAATAAAGCGAGTACTATATATTTGTTATATTAATTCGATCGTAAAATTCCAATAACTGCGGTATATTTATTTCACTTCAAAACAGCATTAAATGTCCATTTGACATAATAAATCTGCGTATATATAGTATTTAGAATGGCGCATGCAACTGAACGTGCCTATACAAATTATATTCCGTGTCTCGTGCAAATTAATCATAATCTCATCGTCTTTAATGACTGGGATCAGTGAATGAAATCCGTTAATGAGGGTGGCACGGTGTCACAGTTACTAGCGCTGCTGCATCACAGCAAGAATACCTGGGTTCGATTCCCGGCTCGGGTGCCTTTTTGTGTGGAGTTTCGGTGTTTTTCCCGTGTCCGGATGGGTTTTCCCTGCGTACTCTAGTTTCTTCCCAGAGTCAGAAGACATGCTGTCTAGGTTAATTATCCTGACTAAATTGCCCCCGGTGCCCTGAGATGTTGTAACTTGCTTACCCCTCCCCGCTCGACAACTATTAAAATAGATACATAGCTCAACGGTTCCTTCCAGCTTAAATACAAACCAACTGACTGACTGATCTCCAGCTGTGGTTTTCATTTAAAACAAACAAACAAACACCGGTACGAGTATTTTATATAGCACAACACTGCAACCACAAAACCAGAGTAGATTTTATTCACGTGCAGAGTACATCTAGTAAATGTATATCGCCAGAACTGAAGTGACGGCCCTTGGAAAACTAAGCTCACAATTTATTACATTCAATGAAAAACCAGTGCAAGACGCAAGGCATTTCTTCCCCCGAGTTCATACAACCCTTTGTTTCATCCAGAGCTAGTTCTGAGCACTATCGCAAAGTTTTATATATTTTGTCACTTCGCTAGCTCGGTAATTTCTGGTGAAACTGGAAAGGTTTTAATCAAGAAATGTTCAGCCTCGTTCACATCACGAGTTGCGCTTTGGTTTTCACACATGCACAATTTCACCACGCTGATGCTAATTAACTGCGTCTACTTAACACGCAATGTTCCGAGCGAAAACAAATATATAGTTTAGACGCAATAGGATCTGGCCGAACAAAAAAAAGTTTGGTATGAATTTGGGTCTAAAAATAAAAAAACCTAAAAGGTGCTTAAGGCTCAGATGTTTTTTCGATTTACGCTGTGTATTTTTCAGCAGGATTTTGTTGATTGTGATATTCTTTAACCAATCAGATTTCGAGTTTCCCACGTTGGGCGATTTCTTTGACATGCCGGAGCCTTCTAGCTTGCCTAGCCGCCTACATCAGACATAGCGGAAACAAATTCCCGGATGCGGCCTTCTCCAGCTTAACGCAGAGCAACGGAACTCTCTTCGACCTGCCCAGGCTTAAGACTGGTTATTGTGAGTTTGTTCTTCTTTCTTTGGTAATTACATTGATTTGGGCTATGCGATGTCTATTTGTTATGCAGCATCCTGTCATACTGCATAATAGTGTTACATCCTTGATGGTTTCAGTCACCATGTAGTCATGTCTCTGCAATTAGTGTATTGTAACTCTCATAGGTGTTCAGCCTCGTGTTAAATCACTTTATTCCACTCGATAAAGGTTACTGTCACTGTGAATATGGGGTGGTTACGTCGAATGACAATAGCCTATAGCCCTAGTGCCATGGTGAGGTTATTCGAAGGCGGTTTAATTGCGGGAGGATAGCACTGAAGGCCTAGGTGTAAAATACACGGCCTGCCACTGCTTTTGGACATGCCCATGCATACACCTGTTTCGGCATTCAACGAATAAACAAACGATAGGGAAACTAATTTGCAGCAATGTTTCTTCAGGAAATTGAAAACATACGTTTTACTCCACTTCAGTGTCAGAGATGGCTGAATGGTGGCCCCAATTATATTTCCAACTGTTTTCCCCCAAGAACCCAACTCCACGCCAAACAAAAGGCAACATGTACACACAAACATTACCAAGAATCACACCAAAAAAAATGCACACTCGCAGAAGACCCAATAAGTTAGGTAAGTGAATGTTACTGCTAGCGTGATTAACGTGGATAATACACTAGACTGCACAGCAAGAAGGACCCGGGTTCGAATCCCGGCTCCGGTGCCTTTCGGTGTGGAGTTTGCATTTTCTCCCCGTGTTCGCGTGTGTTTTCGTCGGGTACTCCGTTTCCTCCCACAGTCCAAATACATGCCGCTGCATAGGTTAATTGGCCTGCGGACTAAATTGCCTCCAGTGCCCTGTGATGGACTGGCGTCCTATCGTGGGTATAGTTCCTGCCTTGCGCCCTATGTCTGCCGGGATAGGCTCTGGCTCACCGCGACCCTGTACAGGATTAAGCGGTGTCTGACAATGGATGGATGTGCATGTAAGCAGCAGAGGGGCTGTTAGGATATTTTTTAAGCTTTTTCGATACTAATAAAAAAAATATGAACATCGATTGATGATAATCCAGAATTTCATTCTGCCCAACTCGTTACGTGGTTTTGCAAGACACAATGTCCATAAAGATGGTATACATTATATATTATGTGGCTGAAATGTTGCCAACACATTTATTTTTTACAGAAGAAATCTTGGGAGTAATATTCCATAGCGCACAACAGAAGCATTGGAGAGAAAAAAATCACACCTGAGATGTTGGAAAAACACCTGGGACTCTCTAAAATCTTGACGCGATGTGCATCGCTAACGCTCTGGTGAACACGTTAACGCGTTGAGGGATGAGACACGTGAGATAAAATCTTCACACTATCCAGTGTGTGTAAAGTTTTATCGACCTCGCTGAAACTGCTTTCTAATTATAATTCTCTAATAATGGATGATACCTTTATGGACTGCCTGTATTGCACAAAAAGATATTTTAAATGTCTATGAACATGATATTTTAGGAAAAGAGTATATCTCATTGTGATTAATTATCTCCCAAGGTTTCGAACCAATTTGCCCAAGTCTCAGTCAAGGGTCTTACACTGGGAAAATAAATCGATCTGGAAAGGGCTACCAACCACAGCATGCGTTTAGTTTTATTTATGTAATCAATGAACGAGCACATGGAAAACGGCACCGAATTGGTAATCACAATTAAATGGCTAATGCTCTGCATGGTAAAATACAGTATGTGTCTCAGCACAAACTGTCGGCGTTGTAATTAACACTCCTTCTATTTGTAACTGGTTTCACTACTAATGACCCAATAGTGTCACATTCGTGCCACTTGTGGGAGATACCTGGGGCTGGAGGCAGAATTACAAAACAACTCAAAGGTCACTCAGCGATACTGCTCATCTTGGAGGTTGGTGGAATTCAATTATATTTTTGGTAAATAATAATAATAGCATTTTACAGAGCGCCTTTCACCCAAGGGTCACAAAGATGAAGCTAGCCATAATATTTCCATATTTTGCGTTGGGTCATGTAAAAAAAACGTGTCGTAAACCCGCCTCCACCTGACACAGCAAATTAGTAAGGTCTGTCACGAGAACAATGCAACACGTTTCGATAATAGTTGCAATCAGCTTCACGAGGTATCTCGCACTCCATTATATATGTTGTGGGTTCGCTCTCCAAAATACCGGTGTGCTGAAGTAGTAAATAATTGGCACGTTTTGTTTAGGCGACAAATCTTACTAGTTGGCTGTGTCGGGTGGAGGTGGGTTTACGACAAAAAAATGTTTACGTGACCCAACCCAAAAAAGGGATATATTATGGGTAACATTGGTCACGAAAGCCTTCATGTTAAATGATGAAGCTGCTCTTTCGGGATAGCCGTGTCGAGCACTCACGCTGTCTCCTTCGCGATGTTTCACCTCCCACACTGGAGCCATCTTCAGGCGTTTCTAAAGAACCTGGCGACGCTTGAAGATGCCTCCAGCGTGGGAGAGCAATTCTCATACATCGAGCCGTGAAAAAAAACTACATTAGTATGATGAACTAATACTTATAGTTTCGTAGGAGGAATTTATATTAAGCAAACCAAATACTGCCCCTATAGCAATCACATAACATAAATGGGGGCGGCACGGTGGCGTAGTCTGTGCCTCAGGGCATACTTTGCCTGAGCCCTTCAACACAAGACCTCTCGCAGAGAGTACACACTCCGCATCTGACCTGCAGTCTAGTGTGGATGGCTGATTTGATAAATGTGATGCTCTGGCCCAGTGGAAAACTGGAGAACATATTTTTTTAATGAAAATACAAAACTTTAATTATGAATAACAGTCCCTTATATGTGTCATGAATCTGAGTGTCTGAGGATGCCTACAACGTGGGAGGTGAAACGTTGCTAAGGAGCGAAAGGACACACTCGACACGGTTATCCCGAAAGAACAGCTTTGAAAGGCAGCTATCACGCATCGAACCATGAAAACCTACACGAGCAAATTTCTAAAGATCGCTCGCTTGGAGAATACCACACCGACAACACACTTTTGCCATCCTCCCCAGTAGTCAAATGCAAAACTGCCGCTCAATTAGTAAGTGTTGCGGAGTCATCCGTCCTATGTGTGTACACCCACGCTCACTCTGGGGGGACAAACGCCGGTGCATTTCACAGGCTGTGCCGCGCATCAGTGCCCGCTGTGTATCCCCACCGTGGCGGCATGTGTCATGAATCTGCTTAACCACTCCTCTCACGAGGCCACAACAATTCCAGTGGTAAAATGTGTTGT
>JAZEWU010000009.1:6756018-6782728 GCA_036362915.1 Geotria australis
GAGAATTGATATTTTAGCCGAATGTTATTACCGCATGTTTCCCGGTGGTTAATTTACGCTGGCTTGATTTCTCATAAACATATTATGCAAAGAGTAAATGTAATGGGGAAAATATTAAATGAATAACCCATCGTATGCTCAAATAGCATTGCAAATTACGTGTAGTTTTTATTTTTATTTTCTCGACCGCATACTGTTACGCATGTAAAGCTATTGTTTGAAATATACGAGTGTTTTTATACTCATGGTATACACATAGGAACATGATCGCAAGAGATCGCAACTGTCTGGGGAGGCCTTCATCCAGCACTGGATAGACCTTGGCTGCTCACAGTACATACTCTGGACACATTTGTACAGAGAACGAAAGAAAAAAAATGCAGATTATTGTCCGTGGAGAATTTTCCCGACCAAAACATTCCACGTAAAATAAATAAAGAACCGTTCAACAATTTACATTTAATTTATAGATAAGTACAAAAAAATATGTTTTTTAACAGATAGGATTAAATATAAATGCAGACAAAAATCGATCTTAACATACAACAATTTAAAGCTTGCATTTTCAAAATAGGACTTCAGTTGATATCCTTTATTGTAATTTGTTTGTCAATACTATTTGAATATAAGTACCATATGTGCTACTCTATTATCAGCATCATCATATTACATCTCCAACTCTATAATTACAAAGCCATTCACTCTGACCTAAGACTCTCTCCCGGGTTATAGCCTAAAGACTGATTCCTCCAATATCCGTGGTTTAAACCTCATGGGACCCAGTTTGTGTGGATGCCCCAACCAACAGAGTAGCAAGGTGACCTATGGTCAACCTGAATCAGCGAGACATATCATAAGTCAGCAGTGAGAGGTGGATGTTATATGGCAAATGAGTCCTTGCCATATTGCAAACAATGATATTTAGGCTACTGCCTCAGAAAATATTATGCGGTTTAAAATATGGTGCCATTAAAATGCCAGTTCAATTTCATTCTAGCTATCTGTGTATGTTTACAGAACAACCATAATAATAGCAGTGACATATGGCATGCCAACTCGTGACAGCAAGTGGGGAAGAACATAAATCCTGTTTTAAATGTCATAGTAATTATACTATGCCACTAGCGGTCAGGGACAGGGATTATGAATTGAGTGGCACGTGTGTGTCTGTGGGGGTGTAAGTGTGTGTGTGCGCATTCATATCTGCGTTTGAGCATATGTAAATTATTTGTGTGCATACGTATGTGTCTGCTCATCGCATTGTTTGTTAGCCAGGCACAAGGCAATGCCCTATAGAGGGTTTTCCTAGGTTCAATTCAGTGAGGAGCTCACAAGTTCTAGGCCAGTACCCATTAGTTGTATAAAGCATTCTTTAACTGCCAGGCAAGGCTGCTCTAGTTAAGCATTGAAGCTCAAACAGAAACCACGTGTCCAGGCAATATTTACTCGGCCATATATAGGGCAGCCAAGCAAATGATCTCACCCTAAAGAGCTACTTCATCAACGAGGCACTGAATGACCAAGAGATTACCAGAATTGCTACATATTTCCCAAATATCTAGGCTCCGGCTCACCGCGACCCCGTATGGGATTAAGCGATTTCTGACAATGGATGGATGGAAGAGAGAAGGCAAGAGAAGCGACGAAGGACAATGGAACAGCTGGCGTTAATTTCGGAAGCCATGACTGGACAGGAACAACTGAGGAAAGGAATGAACGGAAAAAAATGTTCCTTGCCGAAGATTAACATTTTGTGCAGAAGTTGTCTTGCGGTCCACCCTGCAATATCAACGAGTACAGTACAGTGGTAGAGAAGTACAACGTATTGCGGGCAGCAGTGCAATGGGCTGCTTAGGCATGACAAGCAATAGCAGCTGCGAGCCGTGATTGTGATTAGGCAACATTGTTCCACTCAGGCAGCTCCAATTTACTTCACATCCTCCATGTGGGAACGATAGCTCCGTACAATCGCTATTAATCAGTTTAGCAGTTCAGCCTTTACAGGCACAACAGCAGGACCATTGCAAGGTATATCAATACTTGCTTCTGAGTGCTTAAGGAGTGCACTGTTGTGCTTATAAGGACATCATCACAAACCACAGGAACATTACGCATCTCGCTTGCCTGTTACAGTTGCGTCAGATGGAAACTGTCCCGTGCCTGTCTTGTGAATGCACATGTCTCAGGAAAAGTGGTACTTTCAAGATAGATCAAAACAATTGGAAAAATGTGACTGGCACAAAAATCGTTTGGTTATTTCCAAACAGGCTAGGTGGAGAACAATCTTCAACACATTTGTCAATAACACGACCCTAGAATATATCATGTACAGTATATAAAAGGCGACGTTTCAGGCAATGACCAATTTCATCTTTCTGCTATGAATAAGAAGGGCCCTTTCCTGAAAAGTCACTTATAATATATGCTTTTCCTTTTAGGGCAGTGTTATTGACAAATTTGTTGAGATGTTGTTATCTGTTCTTATTTACCGCTGTTAACGCAGCATTATAATATTTTGTTTATGTTTAGCTAAAGAGGATCTTCTTCTTCTTTGCGATTCTTCGAAGCACGATGGCTAGCTTCTGGACATCGTCGTCTTTCAGCTTGGCTTCGAAGCTAAAGAGGATGAGTAATATAAACATAAATACGGACAAATAAGAGTATTGCTGAAAGTGTCCTTTCTCCGCACAAATCAGCAGAATTAATTACAAGTTGGCAGACTATAATCGAAAAAGTTTAATTTAAAAAGCACATACTTTCAACAATTTTTGAGCTCCACTATTACAGACTGTGTGCTGTAGTCTTTTCAGTGTAGTAATTACAGCACCTGGTATTCTCATAATGACATTCATTTAATGTTAGGCTAGTAATGCAGTCTAGACAGAATGAGGACATTCAAACTGTATGCAAAATTTCTCCCACTACGCAACGTGTTAAAATCTTTCGAGGTTCTGGGAATTAGAGAATTCAATCACAGAAAAAAGTCACATTTCATATTATAATTTACTGTTTTAAGTCCAAGACAAATATGGATTCAATTTACATATAAATGCCTCGAAGAAAATAAGCTAGAAATGCATAGTCCATACCATTTTATTATTTTCATTTCAGCAACGGATTAAATATTGCTTCATAAATCCTACTAAAACTACATACAAATGTCCCTGTTTTGAGTAGCATCTGGCTGGATGATATATACTTACATACCATGTACACATTAATTTTATTTATTACGATTGAGAACCAATTGGCGACAAACGCCTTTATTGCATTGGACAGACCCGGCATTTAGCTTTGAAATTGCTTGCTCACGCGACTGCTGACACAAGGGCCTCTGCTAGTGGGTATTTGGCCTACTCTTCCATGTCTTGTAAAAGGTGGGGAGTGCCCACACCTTCCCTCGTTACATGTGACCTGCCAATTTTGGAACTGCGGTGGACCCATTTATACTCCTGGGTGGACAGATGTGGGGGAACGGTGGTACGGTGAGTAGCGCTGCCGCCTCACAGCAAGAAGTCCTCGGTTTCGAATCCCGGCTCAGGTGCCTTTCTGTGTGGAGGTTGCATGTTCTCCCCGTGTCTGCGTGCGTTTTCACCGGGCACTCCGTTTCCTCCCACAGTCCAAAGACATTGCGCTGCATAGGTTAATTGGCCTGCGGACTAAATTGCCTCCAGTGACCTGTGATGGACTGGCGTCCCATCCTGGGTATAGCCCTTCCTTGCGCCCTGTGTCTGCCGGGATAGGCTCCGGCTCACCGCCACCCTGTTCAAGATTAAGTGGTTTCTGACAATGAACTTGCACCCTTGGTTTCCACTGCCACGCCAGGATATAGAATCGGCGACCACTGGATTACCACTGGAAATCTAGTGGTGCTAACCATTACACCAAGGCAGCATCACATTGCAAAATACAATGCACAGTACAAATACATCCTTGTGAGAGAAAGAACAAACATTATAATGAATAGCCCTGTAATATATTATGCAACAATGTATTACTTGAAAAATAGGGATTTAATTATTCATATTTAAAAATCTATTTTTGTGCTTTAGATGGATGCATTGATTTGTTTGATTCATAATTGATAGTATCCAATTTGTATGAGTTGCGTGTAACTGGGTCGTGCACGTACTTGTCCATTGTACGCACAACACAATGGCAACAGTCGATTTGTGAATTGAATTGCGACCCCTAATCATGACAGGTCATTGAATCGCGTGAGCACGTGCCTTTGTGTATGGGGAGCGGTGGTGAAGCGGTTGGCGTTCTGCGCTCAGAAACCAGCGACCCGAGTTCCATCACCGCTCATGGACAACACCAGCGCATATTATCTTAACCGATCCTGGGCCTCCCCTAGGTCGACTCAGCCTCAAATGAGTACCTGGTGCAGCGTGTAAACATCGCAACTAGGGAGACAAAAGCGGCCGGGGCGTGGTGCTGGCCACCAACCCGGTCGTGTGCCGTCCTGCCCTTCATAGAAGCTCGCTAAAAGCACTTGACCCTACAGTATGTTAAGGCTATAAGGGGGATCTTTATCTTTGTATCTTTGGGACAGCGGTAGGGCAGCGGTTAGCGCACTGCGCTACGAATACAGCTACCCAAGTTCGAGTCCTGCTCGCCTACTCGTCCCGTTCCCAAGATCTGAGGCACGCCCGACCCCGCATTGAAGTCTCCGAGCACAATGACCTTGTCCTCCTTGGGATTGTTGGGAATGTTGGTCAGGACTCGGTGGAGATCTGAGTAGAATCGTTGCTTGACATCCTCGTCCGCATCCAGCCTCAGACTAAGGGTCATGAAACGTTCATCGATTCCTACAGGAAGCTCTGTAGCTGACTGATGAGCATGTTCATAATTGCAAAGATTTGTCAAAGGAAGATACACAGACATGAAGTTGTTCACATTTTTACTACGACAACAACAAAAATCTGTTTCGGCTTAAGCTTACATAGCTTTTTTCTCATTCTGTTATTTTGTTTTACTATATTGATAATTGCTTTACAAAGCTGTTCTTTCGGGATAGCTGTGTCGAGTGTTCCTTCTCTCTCCTTCGCGACCTACATCAGGACATGCAGTGCATTTGTAATTCAGAAGATTTGTGGAATTATCGATCCTCATTAACGTAGTATGTAATTTCAAGCTGTTGTATATCTCCTCTACACGTGTGTTTAAGTGCTTACGATTACGCAGATACATTAGATTCCCTACACATATACCATACGTTAAGTGCACTAAATATATAAACCCAATACTTTTTTTATTCCATTTTGTTCGTGCGGCACTGACAGTCTGGGAATGTGCAAGATGATGGAAATAGTGCGCACACCGGCTAATGGAACAGCATGCTTAGACTCAGTCGCTCACTGGCGGTAATGCAATTTGTCAAGTGTAATTTTTTTGTTGTTGCAGATTTTCTTCTTGCTAATCTGCAGTCCGTGTTCTGCATTATATCATTCTGCCTTCCTCATTTCCTCGGCTGTGACAGGTTGTGTAATCCCCCAGGAATTGCACTGAAAATGCAGGGAGCAAGACCAGAAGCAATCAAAGGGCACAGCTCTCTGTAGCCACGCAGCATTTGCCCCGAGCATAAAACCTGCCACTTGAAAAAATATAAAAATGGGACATTCAGAGGTGGCCCGGCTAGAAAAGCTCATTGGACAATGCCGTGCGCGTGTGTTAACTAGCGTTCTCCTGCCGCAGAAGTAGCTTCAAACCCCCACAAAGGTAATTTGTTTACGACAAGCTAGCGTTAAATACATTTAAAACAAATAACGCGGTCTATGATTACAAAGCTAGAAACCAAAACTAATTATAATATATCTACGGACATCATCTCTTGTGCAATATTATGTGTTATTGTTTACCTTTTCATTATGGCTAATGTTTTATCCCTGCACAATTTAACTCTGTAAATTACTTAAATTCGCTGCATTACCTTCTGATTGTATATATTGTTTATGTTGGTTAATTCGTACGTTTGTTTTATCGCAGGAATCCCGCCTCCAGAGCTTGCAAGCTCACTCGGCATTTTCTGCTGGAATAATAAACATCTATCTATCGATCATCGGCCTTGGTAAATCCACTGCTGGATACAGAGGCTGCCCCAAGCGAGCTCTATCGCTCACGACTCCCGAGATGTAATAATAACGCGCACGAGCCGATTGCATCGCTCCATCTCCACTGTGGACGGCATCTCGAACGCATTATTTTCATCGTCACACTGCGTGAACCCAGCTCACTACGCGATCGCCAAAACTAAAACCGAACGTTATCTTCAACGATGTTAAAAATGCGCTATTTGATTTCATTCCATGGATCGTTTGTCCGGCGAGCTTCATGCGGCGCACAGCCTCCCCACACTCCGCTCTCCCCGCAGTCTTGTCACGCGCACGCACGTTCCCGTTAACACATCACACTCCACCCTGCCTTTTGACAGTTCTAGTTTGTGTCAAGAGGTGCCCCTATTCGAGATAGTTTTTTTTTGCCGTGTTGTGTTACTTCAACCCGTGCAACACGCGAACGGGTAGTGCTATTGGGATAAGGATCTATGGCTAGGTGGCAAAAATCAAGGTGTAGCCCTGTAATAATAAACAGCTATATACATCGAGGTTCGTTCGCCTGATGATGCCTCCAATGTGCGAGCTGAAACATCACGAAGGAGAGTGGAGGAGCGCTCGACACGGCTGTCCCGAAAGAGCAGCTCTTTCGAGCAATTCTCAGACATCGAGCCGTGAATACCTAAATCAATACACAGGAAGCCGATCGGCACAACAGAATGGGCAACAAACGCGTATCATCAAAAATAATAAGAGTGAATACGGGAGCACAGATAATCGGATTGCTTATAGCCCCAATGGCTGCCACGGACAATGGGAGTTGTGAGTAAAAGGCTCGCGAATTAAAGGCGTTTCACGTAAAACACAGCAACAGCAAAAACTAAAATAGTAAACCGTCAGAAAGCAATAGAAATGTCAAATATCACAAATGTGATAGCAATTAAATTATTTCACAGCGGAAAACATTAACACGAACCAGCGCATACAGGATTCCACAGCAGACAAAGGTGGAAACAACCAATCAAAAGCATTTACATTCAGACGTTACAAGCAGTTGGCACCCGGTTTTTACACGGAAAACCAATTGCGAGGACCCGTCGTTAAATGTAGACGCAACAAATATCTCTGGTCGACTATCACCAGCTTGTCCACAACCGTGGGTCGATCCCAACGCTACTGCGTAACAACGGTGGTGCGCTGTGTCGCTTGTGCCCTGGCAGATGGAAGGCGGCGATGGCGATATTGCGGTGGCATTGGCGGCATCGTGTAGCGATGAATCTCGCCCTTGACCGTAACCCGTTCCGCACAACTTCAACCCGGGCCGGGGTTCGGTTACCCCGCATCCCCATTAGTTATATACCCACTCTCTATTACCGTTCCACCTCTGGTTCTGTGCATTGGTTATCATTCATTCAAATGGCACATCTTGCACAAGCCCCCCCCCCACCAGCTGCAGCCCCCACCCCTCGCTCCTCTTCCTAGCTGTAATTTGTGCTCGCTATTTGATTCATGTCATCTCTCCGTGTTGCTCGGAGCAATTCCGAAGCAGGCGTCATCCCATGATCCTTCATGTGGCTTTGAGCTTTTGCTCCATTTTCTTTGTCAGTGACAATATTTCCAGTCCAGAACATTAAGGCAGTTAAGATATACGCAGACCTTTTTCTGCGCGTGTATTTCATGCGCGCGAGACCGTAACTGTCAGGCAATGCGATGCTGCGGCTGAGATTGCCGCATTGGACTAAAAATGGAATTGGCAACAGTGCATTGCCAATTAATGTCAATGCCGTGCATTCCACGTCCAATTTCTGAAATAGCTTTACATCTCAGAGGGGTTTTTTTGCGTCATGCCCAGGCGATGGACTGCCACGAGCACACCGCACCGCTAATTTGAAGTCTTTATTCATTTCAAAAAATGTGAATCTGCCACTAAAATCATCCCCAGTAACAATCACGTTCACAGACAACTACCCATGTCAGTCAGCCTGCTTGGTAATGTCAATTTCCTCTTCTGGAGTAACTGCATATTGGACAAACTCAAGTCATTCAAGTTGCCTTTTACCAGACAGGTCCTCATGAACACGTGCCACTTTACACACAGCCAGGTCACACCGCTCCGGCGTACCCTATTATTACCAACTTCTTACGACTGCCCTCTGGCATCCACAGACAAAACACGAACATCCTTAAGGAGCGTCTGCTTATTGCCAGGCAAACATTTAATGAGGTCTACAGCCACATTCACACAGCTTGTCCTGTTTTATCATGTGTATCCGAATTAGCATGCTGCTGCTGATCACAAGCAATAGTCAAATCGTGTCGCCTCAGACATTAAAGGCTTTTCCTAACCCTTTCCTCTCACTTTCCTGTTAACGCCCCTGTGTTTTTGTACGCTTGTTTTTTTTTACACTTTCCGGTTTACACTAGTGTTTTATGTTACAATGGGTTTCCTCGTCATTTACAGATGGGCTGTGGGTCACACTGCTTGGCGCAATCTTAATCAGGGGTTCTTAGGTTCCTGTCCAGTGTATTGACCGCCTTTGGAAATGCCTTAACACGTTCAAAAACACTGCCTTAAAAGGAAATATGTATTATATACAAGGTGACATTTCGGGCAATGTCCCTTCTTCATAGCAGATGATTTATACGCTATAAAGAAGGGCCATTGCCCATCAGTCATGCCTTTTACGCGATGAAGGAGGGCCATTGCCCAAAATGTAACGTATTATATATTTTCCCTGTTAAGGCCACGGTGTTATTGAATCTGTTGAGTTTTTTTGTTCACAGTGCTTGTGCACCGCCGCCAACGGCAGCAGCATCGGCGTTCAATTTGCATTTTGAAAAGGTGTTGGTGGCCACATTGCTGTTACAAGCAGCATGTGACCAAGCACTACCCTGCAGTCATCTGACTAAGGGAGGCCGGAGAGAACCAATGATATGTCTTGGCTTTTAAAAAATGTATTTAAAGAAACCCCTGAAGCCTCTTCTGTATATCGGAACAAATATGGTGCTACGCATGTAATCGTTGATTTATTAAAATTAGAATCGCTCTCCATGGCTGTTGTTTTGGAATAGCCGTGTCGAGTGTTTCTTCTCTCTCGTTCTCTCTCCTTTGCGACGTTTCACCCTCCCGCGTTCGAAGCAACGTCAGGCGTTTGCAAAAGTTATGACCCTACTGATATGTAGGTTATGACGGCTGTGCTGTGTAACCTTCCAGTGTGTTTTCAAGTTTACCGCGAGTTGTTCCGCGTGATGTCTCACATAGATAGATAGATAATGATTACAGCAGAAAATACCCAGTGAGCTTGCAAGCGCTTTACGGGACTCTTGCGACACAACAAACATATCACTCCATGTGCTGGAAGCAACTTCACGAACTGAAATCTGTTATTTTAGAAACCGCATTAGGGATGCCGTTTATAACACTTCTAATGCATGCATTTACATGACGCATGTAATAAGCCATGACTTTTGATTCAAGCAAAATGAATGGAAAAAAAATAGGCTAATAATGGGAATCAATGAGACACAACAAAAAAAAGGAAAATTAACAGGTCATGCAGGACAGATGGCACGAGGTTGGAACAGACAGTTCCTAACCTATCATTGAAGAAAATGTCAAAGACCACTCGCGTTCCAGCTATTTACAGGACATTTTTAGTAGACTCAACCAGTACACAATGTTCCACTTTACATTTTTCGTTATTTACGCTTCTGTTATACAGACCATGATGGAAGCTGAAAATCATGTCGGCTTTCATCAAACTTTGTTTGCTAAACAAGAGTAAATTGATGTGAACTTAAGAACACATTTTGAAAATGTATGAGGAACAACGTGCCATCATATGAAAAGTAAATAAGGTGGCCTGCAGAATTCAGTCCTGGCATTATTAAGACTTCTGGATATGACTCCTGGTCAACACGGCCCTGTGACTGTAGTTGTGTTGTTGTTGCCGGTTTGATCAGCCGAAATGTTGACCTGGGTTGGTGAAGGTATTGGAGCGGAATTTTACAGCCGGATGCCCTTCAAGGCACCAACCTCCCTTAGTCGGGGGGGGGTCTGCGGATCGCTGCTTATCTGCAACCTCCCCCCAGACCTGTTCACCAAGAGACACCATAGCAGGAATGCTAGACTCCATGCATGTTCACTAAGGGAGACCCTAGCAGGAGTGCTAGACTCCAGACCTGTTCACCAAGGGGGACTAGCAGGAGTGCTAGACTGCAGGTGACAGCTCTGGGGTTCATTGGGACACGCGAAAACCCCTCCACCAAGATAGGTTACATCCATGAGGAGGGGTGAAGGAGGGAAATCCAAGGAGATGATCCCAAGAAAGAAGACGATTACAAGGCGATGTCATGCAGACCTACTCTATCCATTGCTTGATGACCCCATAGAAGAAAATCGCCCCGAAAAGATGAGCGAGATACGCTTCCTCCTACTCGTCCCAGTGAAACGCTATCCAGCTTTGCAAAGGCCGATGCTGGTAAGGAATGTCACTTGGAGGAAGAACTCCTGCATCCTGCCTGTTCTCCACACCTAGCAACCAGTGACCTGTTTCCAATACTTGAAGGCAGTGGCGGATGTAAGGGTGGGGGCTATATTCCCCCACCCCCCCAACCACCTCAACCACTCCCCCCAACCACCCCCCAACCGCCCCCAACTCATAGTGATGATGAGACCTAAGAAGTCTGTGTGTGGAATTTGACTGCTCTGGAAGAAAACGTATTTCTGCAGAGAATCACAAAGCTTCAGGGACAATGTGAACAATGCATTTTGAAAGAGGGCGACTAGGTCGAAATATAACTTGGTTCTTATTGCTGTGGGAACCTTATAGATGTGAGGCTGGGAACATTTTGAACCAGGCTTGTAGCGCAGATGAGACGCACGGTACAAACATGACAGTGCAAGATGGTAAAAGAGAGATGATTCAAAAACGGTTTGAAATATAAATAAGGGTGTGCGAACTAGGCAAATGAGACGGACAGTTCAGGCGAGAAAGTACAATTGAGAATGCATGGGGCGGCAGTAAAACAACGACCGACATGTACTATGTGCCCATAAATATAACACACATCTCAGAGCACAGAAACACAGGAGGAAACAGGAGGGAATTTGCTATTAGTACAAATGAGAGTATAGTAGATGCAGTACACATGAGACAGGCAATACATATGGCAGACAGTACAGACAAGGAAGTACACACAGCACAAAACAGAATACATGTCAGTCAATCAGTTCTTATTTAAGTTGTGGCTCTTCTCAACAGTTGTCCAACAGGGAGGGGTAAGCAAGTTACAGCATCTCTGGGCACCGGTACCAATTTAGTCACAGCATTTAACCTAGGCAGCAAAATAAACAAGACAACAGGAATTAAACCTTGATTTCACTATGACCTCAAACAATTACAGGTCATCAGCATATGGGGGTGTGAAGTGAGTAGGAATGTATACAAACACTGGGGTACAACACAACAGGGCGGTCAAAACGTTTTGATAACAAGACGTGACAATAAGGTCACTCCGACCTGTGTCATGCCTATTCAGAGCGAACGTATTCATGCACAGTCGATTGCCAGATCGCATGTGGTGGGGTAAAGTGTGGGTACTCCGGCCTCTTGCAGGACGTCTATCCATAGTGGAAGAGTATGCAAGAATGCCCTCTAAGTGGGTCTCTGGATCTCAATCTAGTAGAGCCTTTCAGGGCTGGCTCTTCACCTGTAATACCCCAACTGCGGAATATGTGACTCGTGCATGCAGAAATGCATACTTTAAGCACCATAGATTTGCAATACGGAGAAGCCAGTGTTTCTGATTTATTTTGAGCAGAGAGTGAGTTTAAAAAATTTGAAACATTTGTTTTTTGATCCACCTTTCAAGGTACAAGGGTCCTCAGCCATAGCTAAAGCACTATAAATGCACTGAAAATGCCAATCAAAAAAAATAGCCACTTTATAATGACGTGTGGAATTAACATCACACCGTGTGGAAAAAAAACCCTCGAGAAAATTATAATTCTGTGAAGCGTTTGACGGGCAATCACGGAACCGTAACTTTTTGGCCAAACAAAACAGGCCTTGTACAGTTTTGGTGGAGTGTTGTAAAACTCTTAACATTCAGGTCGGTATCTAGGCCTAAATGACTTTCCTTTGTGCCTGTGACAAGTTGAAAAACAGTATGAAATGCTTAATCCCACCGAAGATTGTATTTCGTGACAAAGGCAGCATTCACGCGTGCGCAAAATTGGTAATTTCTGCAAACGCAGAGTTTATTTTGTGTTCGGCGAAAGCTTGCCAGAACAGAATGCTTTCATTTCTGGCCCGACTTATGCTAATAATGTTGCGTTTAGTTTTAATGTTTGTCACATGGGACTAATTTACGCTAATAAATTCAGAACACTGAAAATCACACATGCCACATGAAACCGAGTGTGCGATTGTTTTCAAAGGCACGAGTGTTTACCAAGTGGACTAAGCCACACTCGGCAACCCCCCTAAGATGTCACGATTGAGTTTGAAGGGTGGCCTTTTTAAAAAAAAATCCGCTCCAGGGTATACATATTTTGCACGCAAGCCATTTTTTTTAAATGCTAAGTTGAGAGCCAAATTCATTAATATATTTATTTTAAGAGGCATGTAAACGTTCATCGAGTAGGCCGCGCAACACCGATTGAAATTGATTAAATGTGCTCCTTATATGTTCGCTGCGCGCTTATCTCTCACATGCACGGATCATTGATGGCGTGTGTGAGAACCGATTTCTGATTAAGTTTAAAAACCATGTGCAAATTCTATGCTAATTATATAATTGGGACAATTGGGTGAGCAAAAATAGGCTCTCGAAATGAGCAAATTTAGCAACGACAATATAAACGAAACGGTAAAAATTAAACGACAAAAACACACATTTGATTGTTGAATTGAGATGACTCATGACAATTCATCGAATAGCTGGAGAGTCTGGGTGGGAGGGTGGTTGTGGGTCAGGATCGTAACAGGCTCAATTTGTCCTGATTTATTTTAAAACTAAACTTGAATCAAACGGTAATGACCTACTCACCGATAACATCTCTCGGATTAGGGTTGTGTAGGCAATCTTTCAGCTACTGTGTAAATATTTTTTATTCTGTTGTACGGGGTCACCGGGAACGTTAGGCGTGGCCACTACAAATGTTGGCGGGCACACCTAAAGTCAGGCGTTTATATGTTTTTGTCAGGGCATTTTATGAAGTTGGATGCCGCCGTGGTGGAATGCTTAGAGTACTGAACTTGCAATCCGAAGGTCACCGGTGTGTTCTCCTGGTCTGACAGTTGAGACAATGGGCACGTTGCTGTTTCATTGCCACCTGCCTCTGTCCACCTAGCAATATAATTGGGTATACCAGTTAAACCAACGGCAAGTCAAATGTGGTGGGATAGAGTGTGGGTTATTTTCCAAGACATTTGGCCAGAAATACCTTCTAGAAGGGCTCTCTAGATCGTCCTCTCGTGGAGGCCGTCAGCGGTATTGACGTGAGCAAGTTAATTGCAGTGCTGCACCTTAATCTTACACTTTCAGACACGAAAACTAAATGCAATGATTATTAAACGTATAAAAATGCAAAAAACAGGACATTTATAACCAACGTGTTACTAATCCCACAATTATTCCTTTAAACATAACGCTCACATGGAGCCAACAGACATCACAAAAAACAAAAACACAACATGTCTCACAATGAAATTAAACATAGGATTTAGAGAAAAGCGAATTCTGAGAACTTAGACAACTGAGAATCCTTGCAAATGGGTTTGTTTACATTACAAATCCCTTGTGCAACTTATAGAAGAAAATGTGCAAATAATAACGGTGCCTTTCATGTCTGTTTGGTTTAGGAATGCATTATTTAAATATATACGTTTCCGACACTAATTGCGTGCGGATCCTTAAATTAGCGGATGTAAAAAAAAATCAAAGTTTGTCTCAATTTTTTTTACGACTTGTTATCACTCAAGACGTTAAATGCAAATCTGCACGAGTTTTGTTGTCTCGGAAAACGTAACACAGCAAACTTGCAAGCAACTTAAATCTCTGGATGATCACGAACAGAGCCGCTGGCAAATGACCAGTTAGGGACTGCGGGAAAAGAAGCAATTTAACGAGGCTCTACTTTCCTTCCCTGAATGTGTATTTAATTAAAGAGTGGAAAATATAAAATGCAAATCAAGGTTGGACACGTTAAATTAAAAACATGTGCAAGAAATTAATTCCCTGTTTCATATACATGGGTTTTTTTCCGACCAACATGTTAGTCTTTTGCTCTAACATGTTTGTTTTAGAGAGGGGGCAGGGGTGGGCAAATGTGGACATATAGAAAAACGTGCATTAGCTTTCACATTGTTAAATCTACAGGAACATCAGTGTCTTTGAAATATTCCCTGTATTTTTTATTGCAACCAAAGATTGACCAAGGACAGTTACACGGTTGAGGATATGATTTGTTTAACGTGATTTATGTCGGCGAAAATCAGACACCGCGAAAGCATTTCTCTAAGCCGCGATGAACACCTCAAACAAAATGTCTATTTTTTTGTCTTGTGAATAATATCTTCGTGAACTAATACAACATTGTGTATATTCATTTGTGATAATGGTATTCACAATTGCCTATTTCTCAACACAGTCGCCATCATTTTCTACGCACTAATGTGGAACCAGGGCCAGTACTCCATCACGGCGCAGGGATTCATCAGCACCACGTAACTGTTTGCAGACAACGTCCTCCGCAGACGGCGGTGCCCGGTCAAACGCTGCCCGTCCGGGCTATCCTTCACAGGGCCAAACATGAAAATGTGAGGGTGCCAGATCTCAGATGTAAAAGCGTGGGGGGCACAGTCAGCCCAAACTGTGCAATGCCCTCTGATGTTCTCAGGCTCTGGTGTGCTCTGGCATTGACATGTTGGAGTTGCCTGTGGCATGGGGAGGGAGGGAAAGGGGCTAGAGGGAGCAGAGCCTCCCTTGCTGAAGGCACAGCCCCCTTTCCAAATTCTTATATCAAGTCAAAACATGTTGGTTCAGCCTTTCCTCATACACACAGGGCGTGAGGGCTGGAGCAGAATGCATTGTAGACGAAAACAGATTGTGTCATTACTCATTCTGTTTAGCTTTCAACATTTGTTTAAAGTTTGCTTAACATTGACTGTGTCATGTCCTCCCCCCCCCCCTAAGTTTTTGAGTGCCCTTCCCTCCTTAAATGTTGGAGGAGTTCGTGTGATCTGATAAATGTTCATGGCATTCTTATATTTCCGTGATTGAACGCTTAACATTTTGTACCAGTTTAATAAAAGGTAAGTTACCGAGAAAAATAGGAGACATTACTTATTTTCGGGAGGCCTCATTTTGCAAGACATACCAGAACGGCCTGAAAACCAGACATGTATGAGGGAAGAAAACTGTAGAGGAATTATTGAACAGATTTTATACATGAATCCACTTGCTATACTGCCACACATAACTACGGCACCATGTCGACGCTGGTGTTTCATACACGTAATCTTCGTGAGATGCACTAACTCCCTGATGATGTTTCCAACGTGGCAGGCGAAACGTCGCGAGGGAGAGGGAGATCGCTTGACACGGCGATCCCGAAAGAACAGCTCTAAAGAGCAACCATCATGAATCCAGTCGTGTAAACCTACATCAGTTACACATTCACCACTCATTCAAATGTCACCGGTGACGTCAGTATAATTGCTCACATCTGCTGAAGATGGGTTTGTGTTGGTAGCACTAAGTAAAAGTGGGCGGAAAGGCGTAAATTGCGCCCATGAGCAATTTTATATTCAATTTGGTTGTGCTAATGAGACCGGTATGTTGACGTTAGTAACGGCACATTAACCGTGACGTTAACAAGGCCAGCGAGGCAGATACCAAGGCAGGTTATTGAAATGCACTCTTATCTCTGCAAATGCCTCGTGATGAAAATCAAAGATCATATATCCTGCGACCGGCAGTGAAAAGAATACACCGCACACTACATGGAGCCAGCAATCCCGTGAGAACAAATAGCACGTAACTGTACTGTACTGCTGCTTGACTTCACAACACGGGACTCACGCCACAAGTGAACACACACTTACTTGTTCGTTGACACAAATTGGCCATTATGAAGTTGTAGTTTACACACCGTTCGCATCTTTCTGGCCCTTTAAGCAATTGCAGAGATAATTGGGCTTTCAGATAATGTTCTGTTAATTCAAGAGGTCGACAGAGCTTTATTATGAAATACGTTATAAACTATATAACAATTATAAAAATGTAAAGTGCATTTCACCTGCTCATTTAGAAATCTGGGGTCTATTCCTAGCCATGAATATCAGTGGAAAAAATAGCATTTGAGTGAGACTGTTTATTTAAATATATATATTTGTGATCATTGTGTTACAAAATTGCCTGAAATACAACTGATCTCGTCAGATTTTCAGAAGCAAAAACAAGGCTGTGAATGTATAATGCATAACAGGGTCTTATAGGCTGCAGGGCTCCATGGTGAACAACAGGGACAGTGTGGCAAACCCGATTTCTGATCCTCTACCTATATGCTCCCACACCTATGCTCCCCACCTTAACAGACCGACACTGACCGGCAACATAGACGGTATATGACATATAGACGGTAGAGTCAATAAGTAGCAATGTGAGGATCCCCCAGCAGTGGACTAACACAAGGGCTTCATACAAGCGTGGGCAGGTAATTAGCCACAGAACATCTATATCCACCTTATTGTGCCAAATCGTCTAAAACAACTGCCTCATAACAGGACAGGCACAACAAAAACAGCCGAACCAGATTAAAGCTTTGTTTGGAAAAATATAATGGTGCAAAGGGGTGAAACTACATGCAACACGGCAGAGCAACTGCCCCTGGCTTGTGATCATGGGTCTGGTAGCGCACACCGCCACCCTTTTACTGAATCATCGACAATTTGCATGTCCAATGAGACGGGCGATGTAAGATTCAGCGCAAACACTGCAACGCTTAGCATGGGGCAAATTAGCAATTGCAGCAGAGTGTTCGTCTTAATATGTTATGCTGATAGAACTTGAAAAGCAAGGGCCACTGGCTGAAGCAAAACATTGAAATGGAACAACTGTTAAATTTAAAAAAGGGGCAGTACAATAATTACACGATACTGTTGTACAAATGCAGTGGTAGTAGAAATCGAAAGGACGTTTAATTATGACTTGTAAGAAAAATAATATTACAGCATTTCTCTCTGTCAAAAAATAAAAAATCTTCGTGGATGGAAGAGGAGGAAGAAAAAATTCCCTCAAAAAAATGAAAACAATCAAGAGCAGAGTCGTTATTTTTCATTACGCCGTACAGTATTTGTTATTTTGGGGGCGTGCAACGTAAAGATAAAGAATGTAATATGCGTAAAATATAATAATAATCTAGGAGTCAAGTATTACAGATTCTGACGGATGCCAAGGCCGAATGTTGGTTTAAAATGTCAGGCGAGCTTTAGCGTGAGGAATGATTGCGCACGGCACGGCTGACAGGAGTAGAGCCGTTCTGACAAGAAGCTGCCTCGGAGAGGAGAATCAGTGCTCCGTCTGATCTCATGTCAGTGCGTACAGGCGTGCAGCTTTGCGGCTACAAAGAATTTTAACAAGAATGCACCATTGGCTCCAGTCGTGTTTTTATCCTTCAAGATATTGCTTCGGGCATGGTGGTCTGAAAGTCAAGCTGTACACGTGGGGAAAAAAAAAACTTCTGATGTGGTAACATAATTAAAAGCATATCATCCAAAAGGATTTAATTTAATGTCATGTGTTCCAAAAGGCTTTTAATGTACGGTGCCATAAAGTGCGCACGCTGTATTATTAATACAACTATCAAAGCTTCATGGAGGCCTGTTTACGAGGATTGTGACACCATTTTTAAGATACGTAAAAAAGTGCGTACGGTATTTACTTACACATAATTTTGAAACATAAGATGTGCTGTTTAAGGTGGATATTTAAAGGGCTCAATTCTGCTTACCCCCACTGACAAATGTTCCCTGCCAGTGATGAAGAATGTCACATACAAACAGATTTATGTTTGCATGATGAATTATAAAAAAGTGCAAAACATCAATAATATCATTTTCAGGAGGAAGAGAATGGTCAGAAAAGCTGGATGTGTAATCACAGCTCCATCTAAACATCACATCTCCCACCTTAGCTCTGGGCCTAAACCTGCTGATGCTGAACCTGAATAATATATGTAGGAGGCAATTTAGCAGTGAACACGAGAACAGTGCAATGGGCTCGGGGAGAAATGTGAAGATAGTTTTAACGTGGCAATTCTCCTTTTTTCATCATCTACACAACTGCACACAAAACCACTGTAATAGCTTCATACTAGCATCTACTAAAACCGTGCATGATTCATTTCACACACAAATGTGTCCCTTGTTAAATAGATTAAATATGTAATCAATATCTAAAGCACTATATTGTGATATTTAATAGCCTTTGCAGAGAAATCATTACTGCTTTTGACATTGAGCCTGTGACAAGACCTGCTTTTTCGAGGGGGAAAAAATAATAATTGGATTGTAGAAAATACAGTCTCCTCGAAGCTCATGCCCTTCCCATATTAGTACTGAATGCACACAGCAGCAAGCTGCCGCATAATTTACATATATCAAGGATAAATAATTTGCATATAAAACAAGCCACAATTTAGTTTTCAGACTACATCTTTACAGGCAAGAGATAAGAGGGCTGCATTAAAACACAAAGGGACGTCATGCTTCCTAAAACATGATAGGGTAAATTAAAAAACACACACAGCAAGGAAACCATTTCGAGGCACGCTAATTATGAACGATATAGGTGATATTGTGGCTTGCAAAACGATCGCCATTAGTTTCCTGGGTGGAATGGGGTTAAAGTTAAAATGCATGTGCATGGATATACAAAGCTGTGAGAAATAAAATATTTGTTAAATACAGAAATGTCTAGGTGATAATGTGTTTTGTCGGTAGTGGGTTTTTTTCTGATTGAACAAGGACACAACATGAAATATTGTATTATACTGTACTGACGTGACAGCACTGACATTGAAAAAGAAAATCACTCATATTCCAGTGTCATCACGTTATTCTGTTAACAGCTTACGAAAATATATATATCCGGCTGAATTCTGGATGAAATATCCAACATCGCAGCTCCCTGCTATTTTTATTTTTTTCTCATGAAATTATAATACACATCTCCCTAAGCGCACTGAATTATCTGAAGGATAATGTTAGAGTAAGATCAACTTTGCAGCAAAAATCCCCAGGGGAGATACAGTGTGGCAATCATCCTTGCCATTCACTTGTCCTTTTCATAAAGGTCAAACACTTGGGAGCTGCATGGTGATGGATCCATTGAAAGATAAAAATGTTACTGATAATCCATCTGGCTTTGTAAAGAGGGCTGTCTGAACAGATTTTTTTTCACAAGCTACAGGGATCAAGAATTGCATTATTTGTATCTTTATACAACCGGTCAGATTGTGATTCAACCGTCACTATCAATTCCGCTGCGTCGTTTCCAATAGGTTTATTTCTTTACGTTGAAGAAAACAAGTCGCACACATTTGCTTTTTTCACTACAATTATTCTGCTCTCTTAACGGCAGAAATGTTTTGCTTACGTTTGCTCCTTTCTGGTGATAAACACGGCTACAGCTTCACACATCTGCACGTGTAATTTTAGGGGACGTGGCAGGCCGAAAGTGACTAAAGCCCGGACTTATAAAAACAATGGGTTGTCTCATTGCTATTTTCGGCATTGCGTGCCGATCTCCACAATTGGGCAGGTGCCACAGCCCTCCAGCCTGTTGTGATACTCTTTAAAAAGCCACCAGGCTCTTAGGGTGTGATTGTATCAATAACTGCGGCTTATACCTGCTATCTGAAGAGATCATCAGATCAACATGGGTAAAGACGTACAATCAAGAAGGTCCCTAAATAATAAATGCATTGAGATCACAATTCTTGAAGTCCTAATGCCTCGAGTAACTTGTGCGGGGATTGCACGCGATTGAGCTTTCCCACCGCCAACGCATTTCTGAGGCGAATCGCTCACATAAAGCAGTGTTTCTTCATGGGTATTGCCACTGCGTTATGTACAATAACAGTCTCCATCAAACGCAGGCGTCAGCGAGAAGTTGAACAGAGATGCTTTTGTGTAGCAGACCGCCTGAGCTCTACGAACGGTTTTGTAGCTTGGAATAAAATCAGTGAAACGCTACGTGATGTGTGTTCTGCATCTTTCACGTGTATGAATTTTGATCACCAGCTATTTGCGTACATCCTAGGAGTTTGCAGATGTCGACTATTCCGGTAGGCTTTCATTTAAAATGCAACACAAACGGCGAGATAAAGATCATGAATAATTTCACAAGCAGAGGACACAAAACGATTTTACAAAATATCAGTTGGCAAGCCATTTAAATGCTAAATGTTTTGCTTTCTCTTACCCGGCTGCCGAATGAATTTGAATGTAAGTAATATGATAATGATGGAGTCTGCGCAAGGCTGTAACACATTTCCAAGCCAATCTCGTGCTTCAGCAATGCAAATGAGGCAGCTAGCACAATGGCCGTGTCAGTTAATTACCGCTATTGTTGTAAAGCCCCTGCGGGAGCGTGCCAAGCCTGGCACTTTGAGAATTCCTCGGCGTGATAAACAAGAAAATGTCACAGTTGACGACGCAGGTAAAGGAATCGAATTGGAAATTCTTAACACCAACTTCTGAATGCCACTGGAATATAAAAATGCCAAGTGAAATGGGTAGCGGCAATTAAACTAACAACACAAAAACAAGTATGAAATAGTTTTAATGAAGGGGTTTTTTCATTGGTGGGAGGGGGGTGGGATGGTGGCTTTTCATTGAAAATTACTGCAACCTGTCCCGGACAATGTTATCCACTTACGCTAATGCCTGCTGGTATGCAATGATTACACCCTTTTCATGTCCTCTCTTTGAAGCCAAGAGTAACAGTCTCAAATTCTCATCCACAGGCAGAGGCACAAGCACGCAGGTGTGTTTGCCTCTGAATCGACTTAAGATCAAGTCTGAAGCAGGATAGTGTCACATTACATTGCCCTGGCAGTCAACAATGGGGCAGGCTTCACAGGAATCAAGGGAACACAGGCACTGCGTGTGCAGGTGGGTGGGGGAAAGCAGTCGGGCAAGTTTATTTGTTTTCCCCATGACAGAAAACGGCACTGTAATACGTTGCACATTTTTTCCCTCCTGCGATGATGAAGAATTACAATGCCCGAGTGACAAGCCACGCGTATGCTCCACTTCGCACTGATTATGCGTGCAAAGATAATTGTGGCTTACCTGCTGGAAGTTAAAACCAGCGTGAACGTGTTTCAAAACTATACACCTTGTACAGGAATAAGTTGTCACCGTAAATAACTTTGAAAAGTAAAGGTGCAGACCTGCGATTGCTTGCTGGCGCCACTGCCGGTGGAATGGCCTCCACTAAGATGCAGATCAAGAGCTTGTTTCTGACAGGATATTTAGGTCTACTCGTCCACGCTGGCCAAACATCGTTGAAGAAGTGGGAGCGTCCACACCAGGCCACCACACCTACCCTGCCGATCATCTAACCGCGGTGTATCAATTTATATTGCTGGGTGGAAGAGATTTGAGAAACGCGATCAGTTACATCTGCCGTGCCTGGAGATTAAATTTCTATATAACAGGGCTAGGCATGCGTCAGGTCACAGATAATTTCCTAGCATCTAATTGGTTGGCAGCCTACTAGGATGGCGGACAGAGCATCTTGTATTTATTTGATGAATTTTGTATACTTAATGTGTTTTATTGGTTATTTGTTTAACTATTACCCTGGTCGTGCCACGTGACAACTCTGCAGAAGATCCCGCTGTTCTCTCGGCTCAGAGCTGATCGCATCATCGCCAGCTCGCGGTGCTTGTAAGAAACAAACCTGGCCTTACGCGGCCAGAGACCGTCATGAAGGCCATTATATTTCGCAGTTGGAAACGATGTACACTGTTTCAGTACGAATCAACTCGCACAAAGCGAGGTCTATGGATATTAATACTGTAAACGGTTTTGTTGAAAATCTTTAAGACGGGCAGGAGGGTGGTGCAGTGATACCACTTGTGTCACACAGGCATAAGGGCCTGGATTCGATTTCCTACTTTTGCACTTTTCTGTGCAGAGTTTGTATGTTCTCCCCTTGGTCTGCATGAGCGTCCTCCTGTTTCCTCCTATAGCTTAAAAAAAACGCTTAAAAAACATACCTCGCAACTGGTATCGACTAAAACGTCCTAATGCTGAAAAATTACCTGCAAATTTCCCAATAGAATTACACATAGCAACATCACCCTCTGCTGTGAAAACTTGGCAGGACCCTCCGGAAAAAGAGTATTGAGACTCGGCGAGGCTTTCCTAGGTAAACAGTGTAATAATAAATAATAATGATGAAAGGTGACTCTAACAGGAGCAGACAGCACGGATAAAACTACATTTTTTCGCTTTTCCCTGCACAAAATGATAAATCGTTCCATAAAAGATATAGCATTAAAAGAGGTCATACATGAAGTGAAACGATCAATATCCCTGGTGGGACTTTGAATTATGGGACAATTCATCACAAAATTAGAAAATTAGGAAATTCTGATGCATGTTTCATGGAAACATGTCCCAAAATGATCCCGTTGCCTAATCCCAGCGCAAAGATGGACAACCAACTTGATTAATGTCGACTTGTTAGACCAGATAAGCAAGCTGCGTTTTTCTCATATTGTGAGTGGACGGCCTGTGCCCTGGGGGTATGTGGCCTAGGTGCGCTTAGATCTATTGCACCGAGCGCCACGTGCTAACCTTCTGCAATAATTTACCAACAGTTACGCCCCGCGGCACCACTGCCCATAATGTGGCCACGCATGGCTTGATGGTATCAACTTGAAAAAAGATAGTATATTAATAGATCACATGACCACGGTAATTACAGTGCTGTACATCGAGAGGGGAGGGGCGACGGAATGTAAATTATTTCGAAGTTTAGATTTTTTTTCTTCTCGAAAATCTTCCAGAATATCCTGACAAATTAATTCCGTAGATCTTGACCCTTTGTCCAAATTCCATGCCGATTTGTCTCTCTTTTTGACCGAGTGTACACATGAGGAATCCAGTGGTTATTTTCACAAGGTTGGCAACGTCATCCTGTAGTGCTCACTGTACACGTTGTCATCATCATAATCAGCCATAACCGATAACCGATCCACTGCTGGATAATGGCTTCCCAATTTTTGCAAATGTGAAAGTGCAACAGCCAGACTACTTTATTGCCATATTTGTATTACATTATTAGTATTATAAGAATATTTAATAATATCGGAATTGTGGCAACAAAGGTTGGCGTGTTACGTTACGAATCTATAAATTTGAGTTTGATTCCCGCCTATGGCTAGAATCATTAAAGTATGATATCTGAACCAATATGTGGTTTCCCCAATCCCCTCACCCAGTCTTCAGCTCGCATAGACCAGCCTGATGAAGTATGTTTAAACAATCCTCACGACTGAAAAACACTGGGAGACCTTTATCCAACATTGCAAGGACAAAAAGCAGCAAATAATAACTATTTTAAATCAGTAAACATAACTTAATGTTGTTGTCCGTGAAATATAGTTTATAAAACATACTGTACTGCGGAAATATTTTAAACAGGGGAGGGGGAACACTTGTCTTTAATTAATTAGGCCATACAACGCATTGCAGAGAGGATTAAGATAAATCTCGAAACAGTTTGTTGGCATTGTGAACAGTTAACAAAGTTAAGTAAGTCCATAGTATAGCTCTTTTTATGAGTTAGGTCACTTTTTACATGACCTAACTCATTAAAAGAGCTATACTATGGATAACAATGGTCACGAAAGCCTTCGTGATAAAGCTAAGTAAGGTCCATACGATTAGTGTTAATGGTAAACAAGTCATCCTCACTAAGGCTTCCTTCGTGGTTTGTTTTCTCCAGTGCTCATGTGGAGAACCACGGGTCTACTTTCTCTGGGAGCTCTGCTCATTCTGGACTTGGTTCAGCGGGACATTAGTGTTTACTGGTGTGCCTGGTGACAGTCGTATTTATCATTGCGTTTTATAATAAATCAGGGGACCCACTAAAGCTACAATGCACCACTCGCATGAAATTTTGGCCAGCCGTGAATACTTAAGTACTGGCAACAGGGCAATGCTGTTGTGATTTAATAGTTAGTACGCTGGACTTGCATTCTAGACATCGAGGGGATGTCTAGAGGTTCTTCTGCCTGCAGTGGCACAAGCAGTATCAGGGTTGCACCTTTAACTGTTTACCATTTTAAGGTAATCAGAGCCTATACCGGCAGACACAGGGCGCAAGCCAGGGCTATCTCCATGATAGAATGCCAGTCCCTCACTGGGGACCAGGGGCAATTTAGTCCGCAGACCAATTAAGCTATGCAGCAACATGTATTTGGACTGTGGGAGGAAAACGGAGTGCCCGGCAAAAACCCACACAGAAAGGCCCCGAGCCGGAATTCGAAGTCTGGACCTTCTTGCTGTGAGGCGGCAGCGCTACCCACCGCGCCACCGTGCCGTTTAACAAGTAATGTGTAGCATCAATGCACACATGCTGAGCGAAGTGAAGCCCAGTCAACAGCTAGGAAGTCCTCCTAGGCGCGACACCAAGACACATTACTGTCTCCTAAGAATGATACGAAACTATTTCCTTGATTTTCAGTGGATAAAAAAAACCTTTGAGACAAGAGTATATTGGAATATATATTTTTTTACAACAGCATGCCTGTTGCAAAGTTCATGAACAATTGCTAGATAAACATGTTTTGAGAGGAAACAGTTGAAGTGTGTCCCTTTGACACCAAATAAATCGCGCACGAGGAAAAACACGCAAGCTCACCATATCTTTCTTCGAGAAGGTCCGAAAGTCACTTGACAATTACAGACCTGCTCCCATTATTGCAGCGGTCTGCACAGCTTCTGAGTATATGGAGTGATGTGATTCAGGATCCGTGGAGAATAGATCAAAGGTTATACGAAAAGTTGGCGCTGTGTCAGAAAGGATTGAGTCAATCTCTGAAACTGTGATTGACGTTTTTGAACAATTTATGATGATGGTCAATCACGGATTGGTAGTAGAAGACCGGTGTAGCCTTTATATTTTATATACAAGGTTTCAAGCGAGGAAGGGATAAAGAAGCGATGGATTAGACCTTTGATGTAAGTACTGTGGATAAAAAAGGCATTAAGACGTGACAAATTGTAAATGTTAACTTTTCATTAATTATTATCTGCATGTCAAATGACATCCCTCACCAGTCAATTCCTTTCTATACAAATGATTCTGTAAGGATGAACATATCTTAACAACATTTTCCAGATAGCTCATAACTTCAAAGAGAACTTATCAGCGGGACAGGTTAAGCAGATGAAATTGAACATGGAGCTAATGAAGGTGTCTTTGGCAAAATGACAAATGACACTTACTATTGATGGATGTAAAAAATTGTTATAATTGCATGGGTGTATATACATAAAATATGATTTGCTCTTCACCATCATCCCATGCTTTCATGTTTAACTTCCAATTTGGCCTAATTTTATCTTTTTGGGAAACTGTGATGTGGCATGTGTCAAGACACTGCACAGTATATTAATACCAGCACAGTAATGTTTTAATACGTCTGCTTACACTAAATATACAGTACATGCAGAAGAGCCATTACCGGAAACATTGGCTTATTATCTATTTGTTTTCTTTTAGGACATTGTCGTTGACAAATTTGTTGTGTTTGTTATACATGTGTTGGATTTTTTAAAAATCTTTAAATCGAATATGAAAAAAATCACATTTAACATGAACTGACTATTTTGAATCTGTCTTTATATGTGAATGATACTCATCCATATACATGAAATAGCCACTTAATCCTGCAGAGGGTCACGGTCCAGCCCATCGCAGGGCACTGGGGACCATTTTGACACGCCAATTAACCTAGACAGCCTGTCTTTGGACTGTGGGAGGAAACTGGAGTACCCAGCGAAAACCCACAAGGAGAACATGCAAACTCCACACAGAAAGGCAGCCGAGCTAAGAATCGAACCCATCTGAGTCTTGCTGTGTGGCTGTAGCGCTACAAAAACTAATATATGCAAAAACCAATGCTGCTTGGCTACCATGTCATAAACCAACCCCCTCAATGCACACTATGCTGCCCATGCTGCTCACGAAGCTGCGAAAGTTACAAATGCTGCTAGAAAATTATAGAGAGCTCCATGTGCAAACATATCGATAAACAAACACTTATTTTTATGCTTTGTGTTGTGTCGAGAAACACTCTTGTCTGTTTCTTTGCTGATGTGTTGCTTATACAGTATTAGTCCTCTCCTACGCGGTATAACTGGGTGAAATGCGAGCTGACGTTTGTACGGATGTGCACCAGCTACAGAAAGACAAATTGAGCAAGCATCCCGATGCCAGGCTATGAGGCTGGAATATTGATTTGGTGACCGTGTAACTTTTCTTCCAAGCAGGCGATGCCTACTTAAGGACACACGTAGAATTCAGAGGAAGATGAATTCGTGAATTTATTATTCGTAATGGAA